>VXCM01003161.1:0-59664 GCA_014773175.1 Lucifuga dentata | reverse complement strand
GTCTTGCATTGAGGATAGCTAAGAACAATCTGGCAAAGGGTGAGTGTGAGACTGGGGCTTAAATCCTTTCTTTCATTCCCTCCTTCCCTCTCCTCAGCTCGCATATGTGCTGAAGCTCTAAATGTAGAATGCCAAAAATCATAGCAGAAAATGAGCAGTGTTTCGATAAAACCAGTTTGCTTCAACGGCTGTGCGTCTGGGACATGCGGGGGTGTCATTCTATTGACAGTAAACACATACGGTCACCACGGCGACACAGTGTCATGACCCTGCTCGAGACATTTTGAAGCACTGTGGTGTCATCTATGGGTGGCTTGCAGGATCTTGTCAGAAACACACACACAGATATTGTACATGTACATTGTAAATGTGTGTGTGTGTGTGTGTGTGTGTATATATATATATGATTGGACATATATATATAGGACTGATTAGACTATATATATATATATATATATATATATATATATGTATGTATATATGTATATAAGGAACGGCCTTGACTGGACTATAGCACTACTGTAGACAGAATGAGGCTTTGAGAAATTAGCTGATTATGTAATGAATGGCAAGAGTTGAGGCTGATGTTTGTGTTGTGCAGTGATATTTCCTGCAGTGTGTGTGTGTGCAAGAGAGAGAGAGAGACAGAGAACGGGAAAGATGCAAAACCATGACAAAGGCTGCAGCAGGGACAACAGAGCAGGAACACTCCTTTACATGCAGGTGTATATGCACAATTTATAACAAACACACCCGTTACTTAAAACACGCATGGACACCACACACACACATTTTGAAAATGTTGTGATGAAAAGTGGAAACACAAGGAATCTCATAAATTAAATTAAATAACCATATCTTCACAGTTTCTTGTCTGTCTCCTTATCTTACTTCGCCATCTGTGGTAGTGAGAGTACAGACTTTTTAATTCTATAAAATGTTAGTCATCCTTCTGCACACACATACATACACACACACACACGCATGCACACACAGACCACACAGATCACACACCTCCTACCTACCTGCTGCTCTGCGGATGTGAGGGGACAGAGATTAGCTCCATGCGTGGGAGGATAGTTAGCAGTGTGTGTGTGTGTGTGTGTGTGTGTGTGCGTGCGCACGCANTCCATGCGTGGGAGGATAGTTAGCAGTGTGTGTGTGTGTGTGTGTGTGTGTGTGCGTGCGCACGCATGTGTGCGAGACGAGTGTTGGGGACAGTCGTCATTCTACCAACCACCCCCATTGTATCAAGAATAAATGCACGCAGTTACACACACACACATGCGCACACACACACACATTCCCTTTTTGCAGAAGATGCCACAACCAGGAAAGGAAATTGCCAGCAGCCATCATCCAAATGCTGGTTTCATTCTGGCAGAGCCTGTGAAGGTTTTCTGTTCTGTTGGCCAATTTTGCAGCTAGCCAGCCAATTTTGGAGTCATTTTGAAGCCTTATTCTGCTGTAAACATCAGGTTGATTGGCAAAACAAGGAAAACTGGCTGGTGAAGCTGAGGCTGTGTGAGCGTGCGTGGCTGCTGCTATGTTCTTGGAATGCCTTCATCTGATTTTAAAAATAATATTTCACTTTATCACAGTCTTTGAAAGGGAGTCTGTCCATATTGACAGTCTGTTAGTCCATTTGCAGTAATTAAATAAAAAAAATAAAAATAAAGAGAAAAAATGCAAATTAGATGTACTTTAACTCCACACATAACCACTGTTCTATATATACCAACACAAAATGATAGTTTTGAGGGTTATGAAATGTTCAAATAAAATGGTTGCTGTTCTTTAGCTAGATCTGCTGTTGTAAAATGCTTATTGTTAGTTGTCAGCTGTACAGAGGATTGCTGTCCTGGGCAACTTGTGTGTCCGCTTTCCCTCCATAAATAGGGTCATGCTAATTGTAACCCTCTTGGATTTCGAATTGTGAACTTTCTAAGGAAAGGTTTTGTCTTTATCTGCTCTACATCGTATGAAATCTTTTATTGGGTGTTTGCAAGGGTTCCGATTGCAGATTCTGATGCAACGCTGTGAAAAATGGCCTTCAGGAGGCCTCTGTTCTTGAGAGGAAAACTAACACAGCATTATACTGCTGCTAAATCTGCCACCAGGCTTTTTACCGAGGGAAGGAAAGGTGCAGGGAGTGGATGCAAAAACAAAAATCAAGATGAAGATGAGAGAGATGGAGAAAGAGAAAAGAAATGAGAGGAGAGGAGAGGAGAGGAGAGACAGAGGCAGTAGAACAAAGCAACTTACGTAACGCTCAGCATCATGTCTGTATGCACACACAGAAGCACTGAAGCACACCGATATACCAGGAATAGTCTCCTGCCCTGAATGTGACTCAAACCTTTAACTTGCTGCTGTGGGCTGAAATTTCCCACTCAGATCACAGAAACGTGTTGATGCATCGTTCATTGAAATACACCAGAAACACACTGATGTGTCAAAGCTTGATGTATAAAATAAAAAACCGCACGTACCTCTATTTTTTCTCTTGGCGATGTGTGAAGTATAAACTGAGGACTTCTACAGCTGTGCACTCTGAGAATTCAGGACGTCACCATGGAGATAAGCTCACTTAGATTTAGGCACAGACAGCCAGAATTATTAAAGGATCATACCGGCCATTTTGCATGTTTGAGCCTAATCTAACTATAAAATCAGAAATCTCAGAAATATCAGAAATTGAATATGTAAGGCTCAAACATGCAAAATGGTCCTTTAAAATTACTCCAGAGAGAAGTTATTTGTAAATTAAATTATGCTACCAGGAAGTGCCATTTCTTGAGATGTGCTTTTATAAGCTCACAGTCAATGTGATGGTGCTTCAGGATGTCCAACCTTTTGTCATATAACCTAATATAAATATATATAAAATATACATATAAGGTCTTCAAAGAACTGTTAGGTGCTAATTGGTTGTTTTTGGGCCTTTATGAACTGGTGTCTTCCAGTAAAGGCATCATAAAGCTGAACTGTCTATCTACAAAAATAGTCCATTTGTCCCCCTCTTTGTCCATCTTGCTTCCTGGTGTATTCTGCAAACTGTTGTGGAAAATGTAATGAGGCTACACACACACACACACACACACACACACACACACACACACACACACACACACACACACACANACACACACACACACACACCGGGCTAACTCAGTAATAGTTTCAAGGCTGGCCCAACAGCCCTGTGGAAAATATGACTGCCTTCTCTTTTCCACTGGCAATTTACACCAACAGGACGCCTGTTTTTCCCTTCCTCACCTCTTACCCCCTCCTCTCTTTCTTTTCCCCTCTCTTTCCCTCCATCTTTTTTCTCATCTCTCTCCCTTTTCTACATTAAATGGAAACATGTTCGTCAAATAGCTACAGCTGTGGAAGAGCTGCTGTTTCGGAAAAGAAAACCCAGAATGTGTGTGTGTGTGTGTGTGTGTGTGTGTGTGTGTGTGTGTGTGTGTGTGTATGTGTCTGTGAGCGCTGGTGTGCCAGGAGACAGAACATGGAATTCTTTCACAGGCTGAATTGGTGCTGTGTCACACAATGTTTCCTATGTTAACCACAGGGTGTGTGTATATGTGTGTCTGTGTGTGTTGTGTTTGTGCATGTGTGTGAACAAACCCTTGTTGCCTCTTGAGAGCAGCTGCAGGACAGTAAATGCAGTTTTCCATTCATAAAGATGAAAACTTTGGAACGGAATAAATTAAAAAACTGAAATCAATGAACAGAAATATTTACAGGCAGTATCACTGGAAGTTATGAATTTGATTATTGTATTTCTCATACACATTTAGCTTATAAGCTTTTGTTTTTGTTGAGGGGAGTAGAGTTTGTGACTTTAGCATGTATTATTTTCGGTCAATTTAACAAAACAAACATTTAGATGTCATAAAAATCAAGAAAATCATGATATAGTAACAAGTCAATAACCATAGAAAACTGTGCATTATAGAGCTGAAACTGTACACACACACACACACACACACACACACACACACACACACACACACACACATGCACACACGTCGGCAGTGTACATTGGACACTGTTGAAACAGATGAGATAGTGACCTCACCTCACAAGACTTTAGGACTAGACACACACACACACACACACACACACACACACACACACACACACACACACATACACACACACACGGACAGTTCTCAGTATTAATCCCAGTCCTCTTTTGGTGGTTTTGGCTTGTGTGTGAATGGGAAATTCCCACCAGCCAGATACGGGTACTTTTTTAAAAAGCTATTGACTCACAAACCAGTCAGGAAACTAATAAACATCAACAACAACAACAAGGGGGAGACAAATAAAAGTTCCCCTCTTGCATCTTGCACTCCGTACCCTTTTTTCCTGTCATCATAACGCATAAGAAATTAGCCCTTCCCCCATAAATCTGTTTCTTAAGGACTGTTTGGACGTTTTAATTTTGGAGTTTTATGCCCCATCTCAGCTGACTCTCTCCTGAACTCTCAAAATCAAAGCCCATAGGGGACATTAGTTGGATTAACATGGTGATTTTCATTGGGTTTTTTTTTTTACCTGTACGTGCCTTACAGCAACATATCAGTAATAGTATACCACTGTGCTAGTTACTGAAGCTTTATGAATGGGCTTCAGTTATTGTGTCATTGACTGAGTGTGGTGGTGTGTAGTCAGTGTGTATTTTCATGAATTATCTCCTGAGAATTTACGACAGGAATCCCTTAATGACTTTATGAACTGGGTATGGGATACCAAATAGCAAAACCAACATTGTTGGAAAAGTGTGTAGTGATTTTTCAGGGGCAGTTATGATTTACTGTTGTGTGAGAATTTAGTTGAATGGTAAAAAATAAAAAAAAAATAAAAATAAATGGTGGTGAATGTTGAGCCATAGATAAAAAAGTTTGATTCTTCACTGTCACAGATCTGCATTGAGCTTTGAGTGTTTCCGTTGTATAACTGAGCCTTTTATAACAGCAATTCACCAGCGCCACTGTAACCTTGGCACTCTAAGAACTTCCTCCTCCTACACACACACACACACACACACACACACACACACACACATCTCATCCCGTCTCAGTAAAGCTGCCTGTACTGCCTGCTCACCTCCCACACACATACTCTACTGAGGGCGCACACTCTCAGACGCAGACGTGCCCACACACACACACACACACACATTTCTCTGACAGAAATATCCACTGGCATAATTGACTTCCTACCTGCTGTAAATCACTGTCTACAAGCTGCCTGCTTAAGTGTGTGTGTGTGTATGTGTGTGTGGGGATCATAGTTCAGATTAAGTTCATTTGATTCATCTCTTGCTCACGTTATTTATTTCAGTCATTTTTGAGAGCCTCTTCTCTCTGTTATGCATACTTCATTCTTCTTCACGAATGATCCCTTTTCAAATCAAGATCCAAAGCATTAGCTACGCTTAGAGAAATGACTGACAGCACTGAATTAAAACAAATAATGGTTTCTTTTTAAAGTCACAGATGGCAGTTTATATTTGTGGATGACAAAATGAAGAGATGTCTGGAAATGTAAAATAATGAGTTTTAGCTGATGAAAAACATTTCAGATTTCTATTTTGGTCAATGTGCTTACATGATTAAAGACAGAATCAACACTATGAAGTATTTTTAACATCAGCCAGACACAAGGACTGTCATAGACTCCATAATAAGAGAAGAACAAACACTCAGCTTCCTTACAGTATCTATTAATGCAAATACAACTGTCTATCTATGTAAGCTGGCTTCAGGGTTTGTTACAGTTCTCACAGGCTTAGTCACACCCACCAACTATCATATGCATCATTAAAATTTGAATTATTATGCATTTTATGTAGCATCATAAAAAAAAACCCATGAAATTCAAAAACCTATTTATCATATAAAGAAATGAATTTTTTTTTTTTAACGTGAAAACCTCATCTATACAGATACAGATGACGAACCAAATTTTCATGTCACTCTCTCTCAAGAGCCAAAGAGTGAATGTTTCTTTCCATCTGCCATTTGGCACTAAAATTCAAGTCATACAGTGAGAAATGTGGTTGTAAAAGAGGCACGGAGACCGATTTCTGCACCCACAACAGTAAAAAAAAAAAAAAAGNAAAAAAAAAAAAAAAAGGGATCCAATGCAGCTACAAGACAGTTTGTATGAGCAAGTCTCACCGTATTCCAGCTCCTCATTATGTGATCTCTCTCTCACTGCCTACACATGGAACTCAGAGGTGAATCCAAAAAATTCAGGCATTTTCTTTGGTGTTAGTTGAACAGCATTCTGGGAACTGTAGGGGATCAGAAATAGCAGAAGTGCAGGAGCAGTGGCAAAGTGGGTACAACAAAGTATTTTATGGTATGGAATCTTTCTTTAAATGCTCCGTATTAACATACAGAATATCAGCAATAGTTTTATTTAGTTGAAGGAGGGCTCATGGAATCAGTCCTGAATGCTGATGAACACTCTGAGTCGTAGGAAGATCCACAGATTCTTTCACAGCAACAGCATCCTTCACACTTTCAAAGTTGCACAAATTCACACCTTGGATCTTCCTACTATAACCACAACCTTCTGCTACTGGACAGTAGGCAGCTCAATTTGAACAGCTTGTGCTTGATTGCCTTGCTTGAGGGCACTTAGGTAGTCAGTAAGAGTAGTAAAGGGAAGGTAATTTTCATTTCTCACCTAGAATTTAAACCTTTTCCAAACCTAATTTCAGCACAGAGATTTATAAACTTTTACCTTACACGAGGATCTGATTTAAGGATGCAGGTATTGCACTATAATTGCAGAGTAGTGCATTTATATTTATTAACGTGCCGGTGGGGGGCAGTAACCGGTGATAACGTTTATTTGGACTGGTACTGAGAATGTCTTAAAATGTTTTAAATTTAACTCTGCATCAAACTGTTTGTAGTGTTTTCTTTGTTTTTTTTCTTTCAGTCTTAATTACCTTTCTTGTAATTACATTCTTTCAGAAGGAAAAAAGAAGGAAAAAAAGGAAAATGGATGAAAGAGGGAAAGAAAGTGCAGTCAAGAAAAAGAGGAAAGAAAAGGGAAGAGAATAAAGAGATATAGAGAATTATATATTTTTACATTTTAAACATTTCATGTTTAAAATGTAAAAAGTACCTAGTAACTACCAAGCTATTAGATAAATGTAATGTAGAAAAACTGGATATGTCTTCCAAAATTCAAATACTGAATTTGTAAAAAGCGCAGCACTTGAGTTATTGTTATTTCCCACCTCTGCAAAACATGAAGCCATCGGTGAACTGTGATGTTCAGTCTGTTCTGGTGAACAGAAAGAAAAACAAAACATATAAATGTGAACAGCAAAGCAAACATGTTTTGCGAGCAAGCAGCATGTTTATATGCACAGAGAGAGAGAGAGAGAGAGAGAGAGAGCACTGAAATACCTATTATATAAGCTATTAATGGATCAGTTCCCAATGTATGTTCGCTTGCTTGCTCTCTCTCTCTCTCTTTCTCTCTCTCTCTTGCAGTCTAGGTTATTGTTCCTGTAACTTCTGTCTCCCTCTAGGTACAAACAAAGGTGGAGTTGTTAATGGAGGTGTGTGTGGTTTTGGTCCAGTCAGGGCCAAACAGAGTCGAGCCAACAAACAACACACTGCCAGCTGCAACTTTCTGTCTCCCACCCTATCTTCATCTTTTGCTCCCTGCTTTGTTCCCTATCTTCATCTCTCTTTTCACCCCCATTCATCTCTTTCCCTCTCTCTCTCTCTCTCTCTCTCTCTGGCTGTATAAAGAGTTTAATCACTGAATGGAAACCATTAGTAACATGTTTAAATATTTTACACACTGTCTGACCACCCAAAGTACCAGAACAGTTCACCCACCAGCGGTTCCATGCTCAGAAATACGAACCCAGCATTTGTGTATGTGTGTGTATCTGTGTATGTGTAAGGAGATATAGTTATCTGTTACCAACCAATTCCAACAATATCCCATTTTACGCTTATACAAAATACATGTTTCCCTTGCCTGAATCCTTATTCCCTCGGTGCATCTCGACTCATCATCCCCTTGTTCCCTTCCCATTAGTGTGGTCGCCTCTATTGCATCCTTCTTCCCTCCCCACTATACTTGGTCTCCTTTCTGTTTGCTCGTTCACTCTACTCTTTTTTTCAGTTCCCATATCCATATTTCCTGCATTTAGTATCCTCCTTTGTGTCCTAACATTAGGACACAGTTATCTCCTTTTTTGTGTCCTTATTCAGTGTTTCTACTTCTGTTTTCTTGGAACCTTTCTTCATTCTTGTTACATTTATCCTTTTAATATGCAACATATTCATTTCTTCTTCTTCTTCTTCTTCTTCTTCTTCTTCTTCTTCTTCTTCTTCTTCTTCTTCTTCTTTCATTTTGTGGTAACAGCAACAAACCAACCAACCAGACCAACTACAAAATCTAAACATACAGTATATCCACTGTATACAGACATATAATGTGGTTATCTGTGTTCTATTCATGGTCTGGTAATTGCAAATATAATATATTATGCTGCACATAGGCAAAACAATTACAGAGACACACATACACACACAATCACACATACACTTTACTGGGTTTTTTTTTTTTGTTTTGTTTTTTTGTCACAGGAATTCCAGCTATTTTCAGTTGGTACGCGGCACCCTGGCATGCCAATTTAAGAATAACTACCCACCACACACACACACACACACACACACACACACACACACATACACAACACACATGATTATCCCAGATTATACCAGCACTCCTTTTTGTCTTTCATTGAAAGTAAATGAGAGGCTTATCTATTGCATATCTGAACAAAAAAACTGTGGGAGACGGATAATTAGTGTGTGTGTGTGTGTGTGTGTGTGTGTGTGTGTGTGTGTGTGTGTGTGTGNAAAAAAAAAAAAAAAAATTAAATGGAAATTTCAGATATTGAGACTGCAAGACAGTGTGTGTGAGTGTGAGTCTGAAAATGCAAACCTCAGCAAACTAAACCTCAATTTTTGCCTGGTGTAATCATATATGTTGTGGGCAGTTTACCGTGTCTCTACCCTTTTCCACACACATTTGTGCTTGAATTTCAGCAGACCTCTGCACTTGATATCATACACATCCCTGACATGATACCTCCCACCCACCAGCCATTCAGATGATTATATTCACACCTATCTTCTAATCTTGATCTAGTGAGATTATATTTAAATTCAGTTTAAATGGATCACAGTTTACTCCCCCAACACGTCACAAATAACTGCTTTTGGCTGGATTTTATTTGCTGGCTTGCAGTTGTTTGATAGCTCTCAAGTACGAACTTCAAACTACATGCAACTGTGTTTGGGAGTTTTGTGGTTTCATACACATGTAAATTTGACTTGGCAAGTTTGTCAAATGCAAGTTGATGGACTACTTTGGTTTTGGATTTCACTTCCTGCTCAGTGTTTATGTTATTATTCACATACATTACTTGCATTCCTTCTTCCTTAGAATCAAAATGATGTAAACTTATCTATTCAATATATGCAGAATATGTTGACTTTCTCAAAATTCTCAGACCTCATCGCCAATGTCAAAGTTTACTCAAATGAACATCTAAATCCTCTTACACAGATGGCATATTTGAGTTGGTGGCTTTTCATTGTACTAAAGGAAGCATTTGCCTTCACTTCACACTATACTAATTGTAGTATTTTGTCCAATGTGTCCCACAACACCTCTGAATCTTCAGCAGCAACTTTTGAATGTAATCACATCTGTATTTAGAGCAGTCCACTTGTGATCACATAACCCAAGATGGCGTTAAGTGCTTTTAGTGGAACAGGGCCTTTCAGTGTGCCTACACACAAAAGTACAGATTGAGTCAGATATTCCAAGAAAAGCATGTGGTGGTTATAAAATGCCATATAGATCTAATCCATGTCTATAAAAGCAGGTCCCTCTCTTTCACGTTAAGTAACCGGTTGTTTAATTAAGGCATTCGATAAATCGCATTGTGCAACTGTGTATAAGTGTGTGCCTTGCTATTTTTATCTCTGAGTGTAGCCACTCACTTCACCTTGTCATGCCTGAAGCACAGCTTGGGTATCTTGTCATGCCCTTTGCCAGCCCACCACACACACACACTTCCTACGCATCTAAACTCATGTGCACACTCAAATAAACGCCAGTAGCTATGTCTCTCCTACACGTAGAAACTGGGGCAGGTTGTGTTGGTGCAACTATGAATAAAGATTTATGTAAGCCATTCACTATAATCTCCCACTCACACTGAAGACACTGACCATTTGAAACTTTCTCTCCCATTACAAAACTGGTTACATTTCTTAAGGGTAGCCTGCATGCACGCTGTAGGTGAAAGTTTTTGTGTGAATCGATTGGTCAGATAGGTGTTGAGAAACGGGAGAGTAGACTGCATAAAGCTTCTTTGTTAGAAAATTCTGTGAATTGTCAGTGAAAGGTACAGTAAGTATTTGATTTTTGAAGACTTCAGAACTCAGAAATAATGTCAGTAAGTGCAATGTGGTTGATTGTTTTGAGGTATCAAGGTGGTTTGTTCTCGAGTTTAAATTGTTCAAATATTAAGTCACTTCCCGCGTTTCAAAACAAATTTTATTTCTAACCACCAGAGTTTAATTTGGGGGGAAATTGTGGAAATCTGTGGCTTTTAAAGTGCATTGTGCATTGAGAAATCTAGTTCAAACAAGCTACCCTCCCATCTAAGAAAAGACTTCTTTAACACCATTTCTAAGGTGTCATGTTTTGGGTGGATTATTTCCTAGAGGTGACTTCTATTTCTTTCTGCAGGTATCAGAAAACATAACATAATGCAACATTGATACAGAAACACTCAGCGTAGGGCTGTGAACTTGAGATGAAAAGTTTCTTTGTGTTTTTGGTGGTGGATTATATCACTCTATTAAAGCGCCATTGTTCAACAAAGGGTCTGCTCCGGTGATCTGATGATCTCATCTGAAGGTGTTTTTCCTTGTAAATGTTGTACAAGGGGTCACCTGTCAAGTGAGACGTCACAAGGAAACTAAGCCTGATCGTATCCCAGTCTTAACACTTAGCCTGGTCTCATTTATTCACACAACTCTGAGTCTAATTTGGCCCTATTTCTAATATTAACCAACCCTAAGATTTAAAGACGGACAACATCTAGTGGTTCTAGTTTCTGCTTCAAATTTTTGTATGGAAACACTGTGGAATCTGGAACATTTAGGAACATTTAATATTTTTGACATAGAAATGCACGGCATAACAGAACAATGTGCATCTGGTGTGAAATATGATGGGCTAAAGCATATCTAGTCAAGAAAGAAGAAAACAATAACTACAGATATTAGGACCACCTGCTTTTTTTTTTTTTGACTAAACAGACAACCTGAATTACGGTGAAAACCAAGTTATGATCCTTTATAAATAAATGCTGCTTATGTTGTTTTATTGCTGAAGTGCAAGTCAATCCGAATGTTTGTTTCAGGTCTTATTTAATCTCACAGCTATTATACTGTAGTTTGTACCTGGTATATGGGTGACATTTTTGGATATATGAGTCCCACAGGGACCTCTGTTACAATGAAATTTGGAAGGCCACAAGCCACAGCAGCCAGTTAACAGCAAGGTCAGGTATGGCAGGTATTCTACTGTTGATAGTAGTAAGGAGAATTCATAGTTATAATTAGAATATGAGAAGAATTAACTAACTGGTGGTTCAAGAACTTTTTAATACCACTAGGTGGATGGATCAAATGTAACTACACTACTCTGAGTGTTGTACAAAGAGTTCTAATATGGATATAAACTAGTTATCAGAGTGGGTTGTACTGCCCACTAACTAATTATAACCATCCTAAGTTTGATCGAAGGTACAGGGCCAAATGGAGAATTTGAACTTGACTCTTTGGTTTAACACCACATTCCTAAACTGTTAACATCATGTAAAACAAAAATGTGACAGACTCTAAGTAAATGTTTCTGATGTGTGTTTTGGTGTCCGTGTGTGTGTGTGTGTGTGTGTGTGTGTGTGTGTGTGTGTGTGTGTGTGTGATGGGGCATGTGTAAAAAAACAAAATAGCACAAAGTCAATGTTCCTGATGCTAAGAATACTGCAATTTTTCCTCTGGTGCTATTTATAGAGCTCACATTGGGCCCCCAGACACACACGTCACTGAGCCTGCTTACCGGCACAGAGGCCCACAGTGTATGTGTGTGTTGCAGTCAGAGTTGGGGGGTGGGGGAGTTCAAACCCTGCAATGAGGAAATAGAGAGAAAAATGCAATTTCAGCATGTTGTGTTTGGGTGTGGATGTAGGTGTGTGTGTGTGTGTGTGTGTGTGTGTGTGTGTGCTCTGCGGTTTTGTGCTTATTTTTCTTTCAGGTGTTGGTGTGGTTAAAAAAACGTTAAACAATGGAAACACACACATGCACACCATCTATCTTTACGGGACTCTGCAGTGTTTGCAGTTGCAATGCAGCTGCAATGCTTGAATGTACATTCTCTTCTGTGTGTGTGCGTGTGTGTACGCATGCACACGTTTGCTTGTGTTTTACTGAGTACATAGCAAGCTACATCAAACCATGACACCCCAGAGAGGAAGGAAAGGTGCTAGAGCTGATAGCTGCTGTTCGACTTGGCATTTCTGGACGCCTACACACATTATGACACACTGACGTCACTTCCACAGTGCTATTTTTAAGGCTTTGTGTCTTTTTAGGAACAGCGTGGGTTTGCTTTGCATCAGTGACTCACTGAGTGGAAGGAGGAGGGAGGGCAGGAGGAATACAGGGTTGAAAAGGCAAAAGCACAGATGGATTCAATGTGAAGAAACTAACAAAGCAATCACTGACATTTACATTCGCACATCTAGCTAACATTCGTATCCAGAGTAACTTATTGAATCCTCTTTGTACATGGTGCTGTGTTGCACTTATAAAGTTCAACCTTGCTGTATTGTGCAACGTTTTAACAAAAGCCAAATATACAGTACATTAAGAGACAAATGTGTTTAAGATGGCAGTAGTTTAATGGATTCAGCAGCAGCAGTGAATGGCACTGATTGTATTGATTTGCGATTTTGTTAAAAAAAATTCCATTAATTAGCTTTCTTTCTCTCTCTCTCTCTCTCTCTCTCTCTCTCTCTCTCTCTCTCCCCCCCCCNCCCCCCCCCCTTCATTGAGGGAGATCTTAGTTTTAGCAAAATTGAATGATTTTTGAAGCAACAATAAAGGATCTAAAACCACTTTTCCCTAAAAAAAACAAAACAAATGTTAGTATTTAGCATTTCAACAATATTAAGTGCATTGAAAACTTTGATTTCTTTAGCTATTAAATATATCGCTTAAGTATTAACTATATTGCTTGATAATGTATTGTTTAGATAATAACAGCCTATACTATTGTTTGTATCTTGAGTCATAGAATGTAAAGAACACACCTGATGTTTGTAATTTGCCAGACAAAGTGGGTGATAATGTAGCCAATATACTTAAATAATATGAACTGCATGATTACTTTGCCTAATTTTTAGTAATGTATGCTTTTTCTTTTATTTCCTACAGATAACTCAAGGATTCTTCTGCCTTTGGATGAACTGGATAACAACACACAGTGACATTACTGAGTTTTAAAAAGGCCAAGAGGATAGAAACTTTTCTGATGTTTTCCTATAAAGCTCCACTTTATTTCCATGTTTCAATTCCTGTTTCCAACCTGGCTCAACAGTCAATCTTTTTCAGCCATGGACAGATTATTCCTGTTTCCGTGAAATTTTTGACAGCCCTCAAAGCTTCAGCTATCATGTCTGGTAGTTCTGGGACTTTGTAACCCTTCACGAACCACTTTCCCCCAATACCCCCCTTACTCCTTTTAACCTAAAAAGAGCATCACAGAAATGGAAGCTCGTGACTCAGCTGCCAGTGGGCATAAATGCCCAAATAAAGAAACGGTGAGGGAGAAGGCACCTCTGCAAAGAAAATGGGCATCTGAACCTTCTGCCACCACCAAACAAAGCACTTTTGCTGACCCAGAGACAAAGCACCGTGAGAGTTTGCCATGTGGCTCAAGTGGATCAGCACCCCAGCAGAAGTACGCAATCACAGGCAATTCTGGGAAGCTGCAATCAGGACCTTCTGCAGTGGGGGCTGTAGGAGGCCCAGCATCTCAAGACCCCCAAGGATCCTTTGCTCAGGGGTTCCCTAGAGGATACTCCTACCAGCTGGGTCAACCATACCCTCAGCACCCCCAAACGGAGCGGTTCCTCTCAGGAGCCAAACCCCAGCCAGGCCTGGAGGCTCACGCCTGGCCATTTGCTGGGCAGCTGCCCTCAGACGACCTGTACCCTGTGGGACACCCGGGACACACACACCCACCTGGGGCCAGGATAGGGAGGTTTCCCCGACAAAAGTCCCCCAGTTTACCCAGCTCTTTTGGACAGTATTCCCAGTCAGGCCCGGAGCCTGTGGAAGAGGGCTACAGCAAAAAAGATCAGAAGCCAAAAAAACCTGGTAAATACATCTGTCACTACTGTGGCAGAGCCTGCGCCAAGCCCAGTGTTCTGAAGAAGCACATTCGCTCACATACTGGAGAAAGGCCATATCCCTGCGTACCATGCGGCTTCTCCTTTAAAACAAAGAGTAATCTTTACAAACATCGCAAGTCCCACGCTCACGCCATCAAGGCTGGACTCGTACCATTTTCAGAGCTAGCTGTGGCTCGCAGTGGGGATGTGGAGCAGGCATCCCTGGTGGGGGAGACTGAAGTCCATTCAGATGGAGACCAGAGCACAGACACAGATGAGGATGTGGAGGTCTCCACCATGTTGACTGACAAGGACAGCCCCATCCCACAGAGCTCCTTTGATGCTGACAAGAATACAGGTAATGACAGTAAACAATTTAAAAAAATAACCATCTTGCAAATCAGGGTGAAATCAGGTGCTTTCACAATGCTTAAATGCAATAGTTATGCAAAGAATATGTTGTGAGATGTTTTTTAAATACAGAGTAGCTTGTGATTTTAGCGTGCTGGTACACTGCAAGACTCTAATCAACTGCTCTTTATTTTTCTCTTGTCTATTCAACTTTTTGCTTCACCCTTTTTTGTGCTCTATTATATTCGCTGTCTTTCTTAATGTATAGGTGGTGTGGAGCCAGCTTATGCAGACTCAGCTGAAGAGCTGTCCATAGGGTCTATAAAAGTGCCTATCCTTATTGTGCCCAAGACAGGGGGAGTCCCCTCCACAGGGATGGAGTGCCCTCCCTTTCCAGACATAAAGGGGTCACACCACATGATAGCTTCGCAGGTTGGCAGGTTAGGGCATGTGCTGGATGATTCCCCCACTATCAAACAGCGGCTGGCACTGAGGCTGACTGAGAAGAAAAGCCAGGATTCTGACTCTGCCATATCCCAGTCCCTAAACCTCCTCAGTCCTCACAGCAAAGGCAGCACAGATTCTGGCTACTTTTCACGTTCCGAGAGTGCAGAGCAGCAAATCAGCCCTCCCAATACCAATGTCAAGTCATACGAGGAGATCATGTTTGGTCGGACGTGGTACTACCGACCCAGTTCTAGATCCAGACAGTCTATTACAATGGGTATGGCTGGTGCAGACCCTAGCAGTTTAGCTAGCTTTAAACAATCAGGTGCTATTCTGGATATGGGAAAGATTACTGGAGATCATATCTGTTTCCGGGGCGATATAGGCATCTCTGGAGATCCCATGCAGTATCCGACAGGTCCCTGTCAGAGCAGCACGGGGCTTTTAGAGCCTCCATCAGAGTCTGGGCCCCTTATTAGGAGTAACTCCATGCCAACTTCCTCCCCTACAAATCTCAGTGTCCCTCCAGGCATTCGAGGCAGCCACTCCTTCGATGAGATGATGACATCGGATGATGTGTTTTACCCAGCTGGGCTTCGCAGGCTTAGAAGACAGGCTGCCTTTGAGCATTCTGCCAACGAAGCCCATGTGGGAGAGGCTGAGGGTTATGGACACATGCACAAGAATTTAGTGTCGTCTTTGGGGATGAAGATAGGGGAGCGCAGCTCAGGACTCCCAGACCACATTGGCCAAAGCCCCTATGGTAAAGTCAGTATGTCTGAAATGGCCACAAGGAAGAGGAGGAAGGAGAAGAGTGTTGGTGATGAGGAAGACAGTCCTGGGCACTGTGACAGTAGCTGTAGTGGTTCAGCGGAGATGCCAGGGGATTATGAGTTCAAACAAAGCAGCCTGGATGGGTCGAGGGCTACGCCAACAGGGAAGGGTTCTCTACACAGCACTCACAGCCAGTCTGACAGCTTTGATACCTGTGCCAGCATGTGCTCAGAGGACATTGCGCTGTTCCCTGACTCTGAGGGCAGGAAGGCAGCTGGGAATGTCATATCAGTCATTCAGCACACCAACTCCCTCAGTCGACCAAATTCTTTTGAGAAATCAGAGTCCTTTGAGCAGCCAGTATACCAGCCAGCAGATAAAGCTTTATCCAGCCAATACTCTGAACAGCAGTCAGACACAGAGATCTTTGAGGATGCTCTGAGTCCTGAATCTGTGCAGATGAGGATAGACAACATGGAGCAGCAGCCACCGAGTGACAGCGACCTGGCCTCACTCTCCTCTTCCTCAGCTGCAGCCTCCCCCGGCCAACCTTACCACATCCCCCACAAACTAGTCAGACAACCCAATATCCAAGTTCCTGAGATCAGGGTGACTGAGGAGCCAGACAAGCCTGAGAAAGACGCAGATGCTCCAATTAACATGGAACCAGAGAAGCAGCAGCAGCACGTGACAGAGGAATTCCAGCTGCCACAGAGAAGCAACACCCTCTCCCAGATGCCATCAGAAAAGCTCCCACCCAAAAAGAAGAGGCTGCGTCTGGCAGACATGGAGCACTCATCTGGGGAATCCAGCTTTGAGTCAACATGCACCAGTCTGTCTCGTAGCCCCAGCCAGGAGAGCAACCTGTCTCACTCCTCCTCCTTCTCCATGTCCTTTGACCGAGACGAAGTTCTTAAATCTGTCTCTCCCACCAAACAGGTATTTATGTTATTTGTTTTCTACAGCATCTGTAATTTTGAGTTTTTGTGCTACTCATCCAGTGGTTGCTTGGTGACTTCATTTATTCTGCCTCTAATGTCCTCATAATGGCCCTATCATTGATAGTACTTTGAATATGGGCCAAAATATGTCTATAGCACAGAATCTTAGGATGAAAATTAGGATGTACTGTCAGCATAGAATGCCTGGCCCAATTCATAGTCTTGTTATTTATGCTGTCATCAGATATTTTCTGGTTTAATAATAACTTGGTTAATTTTAGACTGTATTTGGGTGAAGTTCTTAAGTGCAGCCTTTTACTTTACACGTCTGATGTTGGCTAATATGAAATGATAATATAAATAAGTTTTTTTGTAGAAGATATGTTTATACTCAAAGCAAAGTAAAGTGTGTTGAAGTCTAAATTTAGTACCAAATTGTATGTATCATATTCACAATGGCATCAAAAAAGTTTCTGATGGTGGCTAGCCTTAATGTTGCTATTTTTGTCATGTAATGCTTATAAAAAGTTCCCAAAAGATCCACACAAATTGATGAATAATATTTTGTTTTTTAATTCTGAACTAGGATGATTCATTGGCCTCCAGTGGTGGAGGCAAGCAGTCGGAGTTTCTGACAGTGCCTGGCAGTGGTCATTCGAGCCACCACCAGCAGAGGGAGATGAGGAGATCTTCATCTGAGCAGGCCCCATCTACACTTCCCACAGAATTGCCTGAAATGCGCAGCAAATCCTTTGACTATGGCAGCTTGTCATCCTCAAGACAGGGAGAGCTTTACTGCAGTGCCTCAGCAATGAAGGAACGACGGCGCGGCTACCTTGTCCGACAGGTAGAGAAAACCTTTCTGCAGTACCGTAATGCTCATTACAATAGACTGTTAGCCAGTGTAGGTATGCTGTACTTGTTTTACAAAGCTATAGGGTTTTAATTTGAGTTGTTCAGTTAGCACCATGATGCATTAGTGCCGCAAAATCTTCAGAAAGTTCTGGTGTCAACATCTCTCTCACCTACTTTACCCAATGTCACTTACACTATATGCCTTCACTACCTACCTACCTACCTACCTACCTACCTACCTACCTACCTGCCTACCATAATACTACACCTATGCTTACTCTTTGTCCATTGTAGCGTCAAGACAGTGATAAAATATATCTACTAATTACATAACTGAGAAGTATGATGGTACTGACTATGATAAAATTTCACATATTTAGAATTTATGAAGATTGACCCACACTGCTTCCTTACTTTAATGTTTGTACATCTGACTTCTGATTAAGGCTTCACTGAGTGTTTATCCAGAGGCCGTTGCCCTGGAGCCAGGATGTTCTGAGATGTCAGTCAAACAGGAAAGTTTGGAACATAGCGTGTGGCCTGGCCCAACAGGACATGCATATGGCAGCGTTGATGTGACTGGAAGAAACAAGAGAGCTGGCAGTAGTATAAGCGGTAAGCCTTGTCTTACAGCACTTACACTGTAATGTTATATCCTGAAAATACATCATGTGCCTATGTGAATATAGTAAAGTAAAACAAAAGCAAGAAATTATATTGTTTTTGTTTAGTTGTTTATGAATAAAGATGGAAATATTCAAGGAAAAGTATAATCCATACAGTGTTTTTATTTTATTATTATTTATTTATTTATTGGTTCTTCAAATAGTTTGGAACAGGACATACTGCTGTACATAGTAAAATAATCAAAATATTTACACAGCATGTAATACAAATTAATTTTTATTTGTTTTATATCAGGTCCAGGGTCTCAACAACACCAACAGCAAAACCAGCATCTCCTCCAGAAGAGTATCAGTGAGGACAGCCTGCAGGATGAACCTTTCTATGGCAGGTGAGGGTGTCTGGATTTCTGTATGAATGCCTAAAATTACCAATACATTCTTATTGATTTACCTGTGAAGGAATGCTCAAAATTATGACAATATTAAATGCAATTTAAGAAATATTTCTAATCATTATTCCTTCTGCTCTGCTGCTACTGCAACAATAGTGTTATTAATACTGCTGCTGCTACTGTTGTTAGCATGACTACTATTACTACTACTACTGCTATTAATAAAATGATATGAAGAATAATAAATCTATTTGCATCATAGATCCCATCAGCATCGCCTGCATGCCCAGGGATCATCATCTGAAGGAGAATATCCATGTCAGGAGGTCATGAACAAGGAAGTCATTCAGCAGTACCCAGGCGGTCCACCCTTCCTTTCATTTCAGCAGCCAGGCTTGTTCTGGAGCCAGGAGGCCAATCAGCCATCCAGACAGCATCTCACCTTCCAGACACAGCAGCAACTCCAAAAACTTCACATCAGATCATCAGGAAACTTGCCCATACACCCACTCAACAAACAACAGCAGCAGCAGCAGCCCCACACCATGCAGCAAATCCACGATCAGCAGCCACATGATGGAAAATCAGAAAATGTGGGCTCTCAGATCTACTCTGCCTCGTCATCATCTCGCACCTCTCCTTTGTCACAGCAACACCTTGGCTCTCTCTCCTCCAAACTCCCACCTCCTAGCTCTACCACCACCTCCATGCTGCTGCAGAAGGTTCAGCCCATCTTTGCCACTCAGAACTTGGGTCCTCAGGCCTCTCCACCTGGTGTGCTGGTTCCTGTGCGGCTCCAAACCCAAGTGCCATCCTTCGGCAATGTTATGTACACCAGTGTTAGCCAGCTGATAGCTACCCATGCCAGTGGTGCACAAGAGGTGGGCTCAGCCAGGCTAGGCTGTGCTGATTACAGTAATATGCCTCCGGTTGGTGTTGCTAGTATTAGCAAGCCACCTGGAGGAATTGGAGGAGGTTTCAACCTATCACACTTCTTGGGACAGGCTGATGCAGCAGTGCTGCGCTATCCACTCTGGAAGGTTTCAGACTTGCTGCCAGAGCAACGGCTGAACACAGGGATCCCACTATCATTGACGTCAGGTACAATATCCACCACAGATGCCTCGGGGTCTGGCATTGGAGGCAGTAAGCGCATGCTTTCCCCGGCCAGCTCTCTGGAGCTCTTCATTGAGACTAAACAGCAGAAAAGAGTGAAGGAAGAGAGAATGTATGGACAGATTGTTAAAGAGATGAGTGCTGTCGAGCTGAGTGGAACGGAAAACAGCAGCAAACAAGAGAAAGGGCAGGGCAGATCCCCTCTGAACAGCGAAGACTCCATAGACGATTCAGAAAGGATGTCCTCATCGCCTCCACTGAGTGACTTCCCTGCCAAGATTTCCATTCCCATTCGGTCCTCTGCACCTCATCTCCCTGACGTGCCCCGGGCTGAGAGCTTCACTCCACCTCTCCAGATTGTCACAGATCGCTCCCCAGTTACAGGTGGCCGGGACTCCCCAGAGGAGCTTGTTGTGGATGACTCAGTCCCTGAGCCAAACTCCAGCCCCCAGTCTATGGTTTCCTCCAATGACACAGAAGAAACCGACACTGCAAAGCAGCCGACACCCAGTAAAATCCCTGTCAGCATGCTTGTTCAGTTAGCTGCCAACCAAAGTGCAGGATTGTCTGGAGCAGTGGGTGGGACGCTCCTATTGACAGACATATCTGATGTCCAGCAGTTTTTCCAGTTCCCAAGCCTGCGCACCACGAGCAGAGTCAGTTGGTGTTTCCTGAACTATACCAAACCCAACAGCAGCCAATCTGCCCTGCGTAGCTCTGTGTACGGCTCATGGTGCGTGAGCTCATACAACCCCAACCCTCTGAACCTCAGCACGAAGGCTGCACTTGCCCTTCTTAGGTCTAAACAGAGGAGAAACACTGACCTGATTTACACAACAGCAGCTGTGTCACCACCCAGCTCTGGCAAATTGGTCTCCTCTGTGGCATGGAAGCTGAGGTTTGACCAGGTATGTCCTGAAGTATAAAATATAGAGATGCAAAAAAACAGACTGCACTCATAGACACAAACATAAAGTATTTAAATGTGCATGCATGGATGCAGATATGGAAAAATATGGAAATGTAGATGCAACTGAAGTTCAGTATGCACAATGCATATTATAGACATTAATGCATTGTGGCAAGCATTCATTTACTTCAAGATAATAATTAAATCTCTTTATTTTTGAAGGTGTGCAATAAAGTGTGATGTATTATTCCTATCACCTATCACCTTACCTTTTCTTTTCTGTCCTTTCCTCACTGCAATGTCTCCTCCTCTCCTCCTCTCTTCCTCTCTTCTCTTCTGTTTAGTTGAAGCCAGAGCTCATGCCAATTGATGTCAGTAATTTTGGAAGAAAGATGAAGGGAGTCACATCCCGGGAGCGTTCAAAGGAAGAGCAGGTGGAGAAGGAGGCCTCATCCAAACAGCCTGCCACCGAGCCGACCCGCATCAAGATCTTCGAGGGAGGGTAAGTTCAGGAAATACACATATCAGTTCTCAGTCCAATAACTGCCCAGGTTCATCCACTGTCACACCAAAAGTTTTGGTGGTGCAGAAGAGAATAGTACATAGGTTTTTTGTTTTTTTTTTAATCATTCATTGGCAGCAGTTTTGCTCTTAAAAATACACTATAAACCATTTAATGGTATTTGTCTTTTATTGAACTGAAATGCACTTTCTGCTGCTTGCTTGTGAAAATTTAATTGGCCAGCAAGTCTTAATTTCCAAACTTTTTCCTAACTTGAAGAGGCTTTAAAGGTAAAACCTGTACACTTGTCAGCCAAAGGGCTAGATATAAACTATGCTGTTAAATGTGCTATATTTTCAATTATAATCAGCCAATAAACACATAAAATGCTGATTTTTCATCATCAAGACAAACTCTTCAGTTATTTATATGAATTTTGCTTAAATTTGCCAGGTCAAGAAAATGAAGGATTAAAAACTGGGCCTTCATCGAAAGAAAAGTTCTAAGGATTGTCTAATGTAGAAATGAGTACATAAAGCCAACTTGGCAAAGAATGTATTTTATGTCCCTTATTTTAAATTGCTTTAAATTACTTTTTAATTTTTTTTTTTATTTTTCTTTTATCTTTTTAATTGCTTTAAATTGCTTAAATTGAATGTGTTAGAATGGAAAAAATGGCTATGATTTCACTCCTATTATTTGTTCAGTTTGTCTGGCTTCATGAAATTTTGTAGACAGATCAGCTTTGTGCCAGGGAGCAATTGATTAGATTTTGGTTGTGATTAGCAGGTGGGGTTTCTGCCAAGTGAAAAGGATAAAGGCTTGATTTGATAAAGAAGTGTATTTGCAGGGTCAAGAAATCAATGAATAAGCACATCTAATGATCTAAATAATGTGTTAGGGTGTAACAGCAGGCTCAGCATTGGCAGAGATTTGTTCTCTGTTTATTTTCAAGTGCACCAAATATTCATCCAGCTATTGATCGTCTAAGCACTCTAAATCACAATAGATTTAGTAGAATAGGACAAGCAGGTGTCTGATTTAATTAAAAAAAATAAGATGACCCGTGAACTCCTACTTTTTTCCAGGAGATATCATAGCCCCAAATACTATTATTTTATATTTTACTATGCCCATAATTTCATATTCAAAACACCAAATGAAAACAGATGGCCGATGCATGAACTTTGAGGACATCTGTTTCATTTTGATTAATTGGAAAATCTTCTTAGCAAATAATGAAATACTTATCGCTTTACAACATATTTACAACCTATTCCAATGGCTTAATTTGTGCATGTGAAAACCAGGCCAAGAGCATGAGGCCGGTAAATCCATCACAAGCAAACAGTGTGAGCTACATTGCTGTATTTAGATGTCCACTTTCATAATTCCTGCTCCCGGTTTTATAGTCTGGTGTGAAGTGGAATTCGACCTTCATTAGTTGTATATAAATGTTTTTTTCACTTGGTGTTTATTTTAACTGCAGTAAGTAGTGTTTGTTTTGCTTATGTTATTGAGAAGAGCAGGTTTTTATATATTTTTTCTTTTATTAGATGGTTTATATAGCACTACATGGTCTTTGCTGTGATTTATTTCAAGTCTGTCTCTTAACATCCCATTTTATTATTTCTATTTTTATATTTTAATAGTGTTTTCAATCTGTAAATTGCTGAACCATCACCCTGCTAATGAGTTTTGTTTGTGTTCTGATTGATGAAAGCACAATGTTACCATTGTCCTACTGACCTACACTTGGATTTTCATGGTCAAACTGAACACCTTTATTTCTGATACATGCTGTGATTGTGTGACAGACAACGTGGGCTTTAATATAGATTTTAAAGCCATAAAAGGTTTTGTTCATGTCTGATAGTTAAGAAGTCAAGAAGGCTTACTATATATTTCCCTGTGTGACAAGAAGTTTATTTTCCATATAGAATGCACAGGAATTTGCCTTATAACATACAGTAAAAGGCCAAATAAAGTCTGTATTGGGGAGTTGAAGCGAGAAAGCCCCTGGTGAGAGACATTCCTGTAGTATCATAATGTTTTATAGTCGTACAGTAAGAGCCAATAAGACCATAAGACTAAGGTTTGAATGGAATAGATGGTGCAGACACATGAAACACACACACACACACACACACACACACAGTTATTAAATGTAATAGACAGTGAAGTAATTCTCTCCTGTTCCAAAGCACATCTGAGAAGTAATAAGTGGATAAAAGCATAAATACACATACAGTACATAGCACAGAAACACCACATACA
This sequence comes from Lucifuga dentata, assembly GCA_014773175.1. Classification (NCBI taxonomy): domain Eukaryota; kingdom Metazoa; phylum Chordata; class Actinopteri; order Ophidiiformes; family Bythitidae; genus Lucifuga; species Lucifuga dentata. The sequence goes on along the minus strand of VXCM01003161.1, from coordinate 35,931 downwards.
CACACTAATAAAAATCACATGCACAAAAATCCTACCTGCACACCAAATCATACATAAAGTACGACAGAGTTTCTAGTGGCTCAGTGATAGAAATACATAAAGTTCACAATGTTTTGGCAGAGAAAATGAATACTTTACCAGTTTTTACTTTTCTCCATCCACTGAAATTTTTGAAACTGCTCTCATATCCTATCATGCAGCGAATAACATAAAATTGCATAAAATAAAATAAATCATCATAATTCATTTTCATAACTGGCTGCAGCTGTATAAATGTCTCAAGCCAGACAAGCTTTCAGCAGTATTTCCCATTCTGTGGTGTAGTTAAAAGAGAAATGCTTCCTTGCTGATGCAGACAGATTGTTTGATGTACCTGATATTTGATTTTGTTTAACACATGCAGCCCTGAACTACTCAAACTCCCCTTCCCCCAGCAACTGCAGACAGGACAGGAAACTGCACAGTTTCACAATTCACCTGCCGTTTTCACTATTTTACCACAAAAAAAAAAAAAAAAAANAAAAAAAAAAAAAAAAAAGCCTTTTTCCACTCGAAAACAGCCTTTATATAATGTTTTGCAGCTACCATAGACAGACAAAACTTACTAGAATTTGTTAGGTGGCTGGTGGTAATTTTACTCCTTGACAGTCATTTTTATACAGATGCAAACTGATCCTTCTGCCAAGTGTCCACTGTTTTACCCAAAGCTTAATTCGTGTAGAAAATTGTGTCTGACAGTGATGTTTAACAAAATTTTTAAAAGGTGCTGTAAAAAAACAAAAAAAAACAAAATGTGGGATTAGCAGCAAGGCTGTGGTCATCTGTTTCAGAAAATAAAGGAGCAGTACTGTGGTGTAAATACCACAGCAAGTAGCAGAACAACCTCAAAGCAGAAACAGAGTGGCTGCTTAGGCCCCTCAACCACCAGGGGCCCCCAAAGTAATTGAAATTTTAAACGTTTCTTTGGGTTCCTGTCTCACATTTTGGAAGAGGTGCATATGAGAACAGGGATAGGAGGTGCTATATTAATTTTTGTGACATGACAACAAATTTTACAAGTTCTATCGAATATTTTCAGATGTTGGGGTGCAATAACAATTTTTTTTTTATTATGACAAATAAAGGTCGGGGACCTATTCCAAAGCTTGGGGTTTAGGGTCACAATAACAAAGCAAGGCTGTGGTTTTGCATGTTTGAGCCCAATAAATCTGCCAACCATTTGCCTTCCAGTCAACTGGTGTCAGTTCATTTGAGTAGGCTATAAAAATCAACTTGTAGAGACTTAAAGTGTGCTTGACATACGTAATCCATCACAGAGAGCCACATGCCGTTAATTTTTGGCTTTGTCACTTAATTTAACCAATTCAACATGGAGCTACATGGAAGAAAATGATTTGGCAAAATAACATAAAAACTAAAATACGATTTTATATTTTGGAAAACGGTTGGCAATGATATATAATGTGTATGCGGGCAGTCTTTATTGGGCTCAGAATCACCGATGTGGTCCTTTATGCTCTAATTACTTGTTATGGTTGCACATTTGGGGTGTCATTGAATCCTGCTTTGGGACACAAAAAAAGCTTGAGCTGGCCCTGGAGACTAAAAAGAAAAACACCCAGAAGGAAAGCTACAGTAAAAGGGGACAAAGGAAGTTAAATATTTTTGGCATGGCCCATAGTCCTTTCCACATGAGAAACACTAGCTTGTTCCACAAAATATTTTATTGATTTCATTACTAAATAGCCAGATACAAAAAGGCTTTTGAAATTTTTACAGAGGAGGTTGCCTTGGAATTGTTCTTTCTTTCTGTTCGTCACATAATTAATCACAATCTTTGGTTCTTACTGGTTTGGACATGGTAGGGGTGTGTCTCTTCCAAATTATTCAGTGTGTTTTTGGGCATTTGGTGTTGAAATTGTCTGAACTTTGGCTGCTTCCTGCGTTATGTCAGTTCTGGAGGAGACGATGAAGGTCTCTCTGTCCTATTCTCCCATGTTTTAAGAATGGCCAGATCTCTATTCTCTCTTTCTCTTTGCAATTTCTGTTTCTGTTGTGCATTCAGTAACAGTATGCATTTATCAGACCTGCAGCCAGAATGCTTTCAGATTTTTCTCTCAGCCTCATTTCAACCTTATTCAAGCTAAGCCTGTTTGTCAGCAAGCATCTGCCCCACAAAGGTGTCCTTGAGCATGACAGTTAATTTTTATCATCTCTGGGGCTGCCTACCCTGACCGTTAACCTCCCTGTGGAGAAGAGGGAAGAGAGTTTGCTGACAAGGATCATTAGAGGAATAAGAATAATCCATCTTCTCTCCCTCAACATCTCGTTTTTGTTAAGGCTCTGTCAATTGTCTTCCAGGTACAAATCCAATGAGGACTATGTTTATGTACGTGGCCGCGGTCGGGGAAAATACATCTGTGAGGAGTGCGGCATCCGCTGTAAGAAACCCAGCATGCTGAAGAAACACATCCGAACACACACTGATGTCCGGCCATATGTCTGCAAGTTCTGCAACTTTGCCTTCAAGACAAAAGGTAAGCGATGGGTTATCTATCTACTTTTCTCCTCTATATTTGTACACACTGTATGAATTTCTGTAAAAAGCCATTATCTGCCTGCTACACCGTATATTGGCTCAACTATTATGCTTATATGTCTTTGCATTTAACTAGTTGAAGCAGCATTGAATCTGGGTTGAGTAATTTTGTCATGAAATTACATTATGTATAAATTACATATAATTTGTAAATATGATTTTGTGGTAAAAAAAACAGACAGCATGTTTCTCTTTCCACTTCAGCTCCTTTCTGTCCTCAGTTGATGAGTTGTGCAGCCAAACAAGCTCTCATTTCCAGTAAGACTTGTCAAGGGTCATTAAATGGTTTACATGATGGTGCGTGTGTATGTATGTGTGTGTGTGTGTGTGTGTGTGTGTGTGTGTGTGTGTGTGTGTGTGTGTGTGTGTGTTTTGTAGGAAACCTAACCAAGCACATGAAGTCCAAGGCTCATATGAAAAAGTGTCTGGAACTGGGAGTCTCCATGTCTTCAGTCGAGGATACAGAGGCAGATGAAGCAGGTAGGAAGTGCACATGAAAGGAGACAAGGAAGAAAGGAGGAAAGATGTACAAAAAGTATGAAAGAGGAAAGAAAGCTGCAGTGACAGTCTGCTGTGTCACTGCCTTCAGTGTCTCTCTCTGGCTGCTTTTGAATAGTGACAGTTAATGTAATAAAAAGCAGAGCTGATCCTGACAGCTGGCATCCCAACCACAGTCGACACAAAAAAAAGAGCATCCGCCTGCCATCCAAAGTCTGTCATTACATCCAGATCTTCCCATGAACATGCATAATACACTGTGTCCCCTGTTTCAAAGCCACAATAATCAATTTTATTTTCCATAGAATACTCATAAAAGCAACAAATACTTGCCAGTCATCGCCTGAGGCTGGGATTACCAGGAGCCCTCCCATTAACCAGTTAATATGGAGAAAATCTGAAAATGATAACTCAGAAGACGCTGCAGGATAAGTGGGATGAAATGTACTTCCCATGAAATATTCACAAAATAATAAATACTCATCGGCTGTTCTCTGGCCTGTAATGGCTAGTACACTGTGGTTTTTATGAACTGAGTGAGCCATTTAAAGCCGTTATGCTTTGGATGACAGATAATGAAGCTGTAAATTCTTGGGGGAGGTAGATGATGTGGGCTGAGCAGGGATATATTTGGGAATATTTTATGGAAAAATGAACTGATGATTCTGACTGTATAAGTTTCTACACAGCTGAGTAACCCTTTTGAAACCAAACCATCTTGATAATACATAATGAGGCTGGAATATTGGGAGATGTTGTAGGTAAAATGGGATTCATTTTATGTTGTGTAAAATAGTTAACAATCAACAAAGAACTATGTCTTATTTATCCTTATGGGCAGCTGTGAGGATTATTACAATTTAAATGTTGGTCAGAATGTAGGTGTAATGTGTAATACAACAGATTTTTAATGGTTTTACTGGTTGGCTGGTTTTATTTCCCTCCATGTACACCATCAAATTAAATCAGACTTTGATTGAGTGTTAGAAATTGTGGATAATAGCTTTAACAAGGGTTTTTTCCCCCCCTCACTCTACCTCCCTCTCTTTCAACCCCTGGTGTGTGTGTGTGTGTGTGTGTGTGTGTGTGTGTGTTGGCTCGAGTTCAGCATCTCCTTAACACACAGTCAGAAAAGCTTTCTGGGACTGAGTGAGTGAGCAAGCTACTGTAAATCAGTCACTTGTTGAGACATAAACAGTTGTGGTTTGTGAAAAACTGTTGTATATAAGAGACTAACTGGAAAAGTAGTTGTGTGTTAGCGGATCGGATTTCCGCTCATAGCAGTCAGCTACCGTCAGTTCAGTTTATTAGCTCAAAACAACCTGCTTGTTCTCTGCGCTGCATCTGGTGAAAGTCACAGGACAATCAAATTCACTTGATAAAAAAACAATGTCAGAAAAGTGAAAGAAGAAGACAAAAATGTTTTCTACATATTTTAGAACTTGCATTGTGGCCAGCAACACTTTATTCCAAGGCAGACTGAGAGAGGAGCTCTGTCAAGTTTGACTCTTTATTGTGAAAGATCAGAACAACAAAATTTCCAAATTTTCTTATTTGGTTCCACTGCCTTACCATCCAATCACCTATAATAAAGAGGAACTCCAAGTAAAGTTGGGTATCTGCCAAAGCTTTCCTTCCAGCACAGTAACACAGCAGCTACTGTACAATAATACAAGAATTTGGCAAGTGCTCATCCTGCAAAAGCCAGCAGAACAAGGGTCTCATTTGTCTTTTATTTTCATTTGATCTTGCTCTACCTCCTCAATCTTGCCTTCAACTTTTTCTTCCTCTTCTCCTACAGATGTTGGTGAGGAAGGTCAGAGGGCTTCTGAGAAGGTTCCCAGGGGCACCATGGCGGAGCACCAGTTTTCAGATGCTGACGACTCTGAGGGAGGTGAGGAAGATGGCGATGAGGTGGACGATGAAGACGAGGAGGAGGACGACTATGATGGCGACTCCACCCCTAAGACGCGCTCACGCTCTACAAGCCCGCAACCTTATTGCCTACCTTCGCTGCCAGTCACAGCTGTCGCTGCCTCCCATTATCTGTCCCATCATTCTGCTTCTGACCTGCTCGGAAACTCCAACAAGCTGTTTGGCTACTTCACCACCGTGCCAACTATCCAGATCACACCGCAGGCCGCTCCAAGGCAACATGCTGCGAGGGAGCAAAGCCAGGCAGAGCATCAGCGAGGCTTGGGTAGTAGGCTGCTGGTGCCACCCTCCTCCTCCTCTATGGATGAAGACCTCCCCATCCCCTCCCCAGACCTCTCCTCCCCTTCATCACGCCTGTCCTTCCCTGGGCTGGACCCATCCTGCTCTCCATCCACAATCTCTCCTTCCTCCTCGCCTTCATCCCGCCAATACCTCTCCCCTCGTCGGGACCTCTCACCCCGTGCCAGACACCTTTCACCTCGGAGGGATGTCTCCCCTCTACGTCACATCTCCCCCAGGAGGAACCTGGGGTTGGCAGCGGGATACCGGCGAGAACTCTCTCCCAGGAGGGAGCTGTCTCCTCGGGGACACCTCTCGCCACTCTCCCCTCTCTCCCGGCCCACGTCACCAGCAGGCAGGGACTTCAAGCGGGACCTTTCCCCACGAGGGCACCACAGGGGCCTGATCCGGCCACTCTCTCCCCGCCGAGGGCTCCACCAACACCTCCACCACCAAAGGTAAGCCAAAGGGAGGATGACTTGGCATATTTGTTAGCTGCAGTATATTATTTCTACACAAGATGCACTTGGAGGTCATTTTGGTTCCATATCCATCTATAGTATATGTGCTTTTTTTTTCATTCCCAGCCAACAGAGCAGTGCGCGGAGCCTGAGACCAGGCCACCAGACTGGAAAGCTGGGACACAAGACCGGCACAGAGATGGAGATGGTAAGGGTCAATAAAGTCCTCAAAGTAGAAATGTTGGTCTCTATTGTAATCTTGTCAGGATAGTTTAGGTTGTCAGGAACATTTCCTTTAAGACAAATCACCTATGTTAAAGTTTATGTACTTTACTGTGGTTTTCTAAACTTTCTGCCACTCATTCTTTGGGTCTATATGTCATAAACCCCAAAAAGAATGAGGGAGATGGAAGAAAAGGAAAGAGAGTGACAGAAGAATTTGGACAGGATGAGGAAAGTGAAAGGAGGGAACACAGAGACAAGAAAAACCTGGCAGACAAAGATGAGGGAATGAAGCAAATGTGTTAGACAGAGGGATGATTGAAAATAGGGATGGTGGGTTTTGGTGGTAATGGGATCTTGGTTGGTGGTGGCGCGGTTAATAACACAGCTGTTTTTCTTCTGAAGAACCTAGCTTTAAACTCTGGTCCTGCATACAACAAAGCATGAAGCCTAGAGCAAGACCAGCAAGGCTCCGTCTGATAACTGACCATTACTCAAAGTTGTTTTAATAAGCATCATTCATCTACAAGAAGCTCAGATTGTCTTTAAGCTTTCTCTCTTTTCTGCTGCCCAGTACAATCACACATTTATACTTCTGTGCTTTTTTCATCAAGGCTCATTAATTCATTTTGTTACTTAACATCCATCCATCACAGAAGCATTAGAAGTGTGTTTATTAAGTGTGTTTATTATTACTATTATTGTGGTACGAGTATGTGTATTTATTTTGTGGGCTGGCACAGTGATATGAACTTTAAAAATCATCACACAGGATTACTCAGAGGTTTGTGAAGAAATATATTTTAAATTAGACTCGACTCTTTTTCTCATGAAACTCCTCTTCTGTTTACAGGAACACCGAGCCGGGTCATCCTCACCAGGGGAACAGGACCAGGGCAGTAGCTACGGTAACCAGTCCAGTCCACCCCACCAAGTCCTGTTCAGTCACCTTCCTCTCCATTCTCAGCTCCAGGTAAACTGTCCTTTTTGATTTTATTTTTTTTATTATAATTTAGTGACTCTTAGTTATTTACATTTGATTCAAACTGACAATTTTAATTCCAGGTGCGTTTGCCCTTTCCAATGATCCCCATTGGAGGGATACAGATGGTACACTCCATTCCCACATCTGTCACATCCAGCCACACCACCCCTCTGGCCCAGCAGGGGGCGCTGCACGCCTCAGCTCACCTGATGCTACGGAAGAGCATTTCAGAGGACTCCACCACCAGCGAGGCCTCCTCTTCCTCACATTTTACCTCCTTCACAGAGACAGGAAAACAAGGCAGACGACCGGGGGGAAGCGAGGGACTGAGGGAGTCCTCGTCTTGCCACATCGCCTCCCTGCAGGAGAATATAATGTCAGAGGAAGAAAGAGGAGTAAGGAGAGGAGAAGGAGGACAGCCTGATAGGCAGGAGCAGGAGGAGAGCATCCAGACGTGCACCAAGGCCATCGCCTCGCTTTGTATCGACTCAGAGGCCCTTGAGGGAGAAGATGGAAGAACCAGACGGGATGAAGGGACAGATGGAGGCAGAGGATCCTCTTCCTCCTCTCCTTCTGTGATATTCTCTGACTCCCAAAATCAACAGCAACGGCGTTCCCCACTGGCCTCCTTGTCGCCACCCTCGCCTCACCCCTCACCTCATCCCTCCCCTCTCCCCTCCCCGTCTCCACCACAAGGTGTCAGTCCCGGTACTCAGCCCTTTACCGGCCTGGAACTCAGGTCACCCCATCCCTCCATCCCCTCCCCTCACCTCTCTTCTGCTTCCTCCTTCCCTTATCCATCTAGCCCTGGATCTGAAACCCTCCAGCCACCCGCAGAGTGCAGACCCCTGCATGGACCCAGCCAGCTGACCTCCTGTACCCGAGCCCTGGAGGAGAGAGACAGTGAGGCAAAAAGCACAAAAAGAAGTTAAATGTGTCGTAGTCCTGCGCCAGCTGGAGAAGAAGAACATGAAGAGGAGAAGAAAAGTTGGATTTCTTTTTTTTTTTTNTTTTTTTTTTTTTCTTTTTTTTTTGGGATACTTGGAAGGGACGAAGTGCAACAAGAGAGAAAAAATAACTTTTACACACTTTCTCATACATACTCTTGTACATGTGCTTAGGCATTCACTTGATACATGGTCACACTCTCTCTCAAACACACATACACACAATATGTACAAACAATAACAAAAAAGACAAATGAACATTTGAAGTTTTAATGTATGTTTTAATGTACAGCATGCCTGTTCTAGCCTAGGCCTGCTTTTGGAAAATGATTTTTTATTTATGACTTGTTGGATCTGCATTGGGCGCATACACATGTACGAACACGTGAGCCTCACCAAAACTGGCTAAAAGGACTCATTATATGGTACGTCAAAATTGGACGACTGCATGTGTGCCTTTCCTTTTATTTTTTTTTGTTTGTTTTTTTTTGCTCATATTCTTATAAGCATACAAAGCAGGAAGGCAACTGTAAATAAAATACTATCATGTTTTGCATATCAGCTTTGTAATAAATGCAATTTCCCCTCCCTCCTCCCCCTTTGTTTTCTGGACACTTTGAGTCTCGACAAGCGATGTGAAGTTATGAATATTACTATTACGTACGGTTGCACTAAAACATATTTTTATATGAGTGAATTAAAAATGATTTTTTTTGTGTACAGCAGCAATTATATAATACTATTTATTATTGTTACCATGTTTCATAAATTGTACATTTTTTTCTTAAATGTTGTGGATGCCTTTTTCTGTGTAAAGCATGGGTTTTTGCTATTGCTTAAATTAGGGCGAGAATATGTACACTGTATTATGGCTTTATATGTTAGACCTATTTATATACGTCTAAGTGAGTTCCCTCTACTTGGAGGTATATACGCATAGAAGTAAGATTTACTAAAATATCTACCTAGCATATGAATACATATAGAATCTAACAACCTGTCACTATCTATCTATCTATCTATCTATCTATCTATCTATCTATCTATCTATCTATCTGCACTTAACATTTAGAATGGCATTCACATTAAGGTATGGTAGGTCGCTTCTAAATTTTCTCCGCTGCTTTTTGCATTTGCTTGTGTCTGGTTGTGATTTTTTCTTTTTTTTTAACTTTTGTGATATTTTTTTCTTTTTACAAGGTATAGACTTGCTCTCAGCATTAAGTGAATGAACATGCCTTGCTCACTTAGTTTTGCGCACCCCCACCCCCCCATCCTTCCTATCATTGTACTCCTCTGGTGGTTGAGACAAGTATTGATGTTATGCAGATTAAAGGGTACCTCCATATTTGTTCAAGTGATGTTGCTCAAATGAATACACAGTTTCATTCATTGGATGGGACATAACAGAATGGGAAAACATTCCACTCCTCCATGTAAATACCCACTAAACCTTCAAACACAACCACGCACACACACACACACACACACACACACACACACACACACACACACACACACCACACATACAACACAAACTTTTTGGCATTGATGCACCTTGTGGCCATGGCAATCAGCCCACTGACCCTTTAACAGCTTTTTTGGGACATGTATACTTACACACTCGCCAAACTGACAAATGCACCTTATAGTTCTTATGAACGTTGCTATGAAAGTCCCAGCACTCTTGCATCTGTTTTTGCAAGCAAACTTTGAGTAAGAAAGAAGTGTTTAGGAGGTGCTGCTCTGTGCTCTAAACAACAAAACTGTCAAATAATAACGATTATACATGTAACAGTTGTGACATTGTGGACTTCTGCACTGTTTTCTGACCCTGCTGTGATCCCTTCTCCCCTCCTGGATTTCTCTTTTGTAGCAAAGCAATATTTAGCCAAAACTCTGCTCACCAGCAGGGAGTGTATTTGTTGCAAGGCAACAATAGCTTATTTAAAAATCTTTTCAGGAAAAGCAGGGAGCAGTTGGGTGCCACAGTGATTTCAGTGACACAACTATTTTACATTGACGTTTTTGGGTCGAGCCAGACAGGAAGTCCTGTGTGTATCTCTGTACTCTGTATTGGTGTGTATTTGACCAGTATATCCTCTTCTTACAACCTTTTTCTATTTCAGCCCTCCCTCTGTCATATAAACTTATCAGGACAATGATCATGTCTTTAAAAAAAAACAAAAAAAAAACCTTTCTCTCTTTCAAAGATATCAAAGCACAAGTCATTGTATAGAAATGACAACAACAAAAAAAGGACAAAAAAAAAAAAGGTTAACGTGCATATAAAAAAGGGTAACTTTGTGATGGTGTTCCGTGGAATAAATACAAATATGTATGACCCCAGTTGCAACAAGGAATCGCAGTAGAAGTGGAAAAATGGATTGTTGTTTTCAAATAAATATGAACATAATAATAATATGTTTGGTTGTGCTTTTTGTGTCACTGCTTGTCATTGCGTTTTAGCAGTAATTGTAGCACTAACAGAAATAGCAGCAGCATTCTTATCATTAAAAGTAGCAGAAGCAGCAAAACCCCATTTGGTAAATAGGGTAGAATAATATAAAACTTTTTATAGTATCAACAAGGTCAGATATGAAGTCTATGTTATCAACACTAAACTAACTCTAATGTCNCTTTTTATAGTATCAACAAGGTCAGATATGAAGTCTATGTTATCAACACTAAACTAACTCTAATGTCTTTATTCTGCCTCCAGCCTCTCTGTCTGTTGCACTTGTTTCTAATTTTAATGTAGTCCTTGTCATTAGCATGTCCTACATATGTCTACCTGTCTAATTTTCTGCTTTTTTTTTTCTTCTCTTTTTGTTGACACAACTGGGTTAGTTTCAACTTACATTTCATCTGCCGGTCTGTCCATGTGTGTGTCATGTGGCCTTTGATAGAAGATGATCAAGCAAGTTATTTTAGGCCTGATGAGTGTTTGGTGGAATCACTTTCATCACTAGTTTGTAAGGTGTGAGTGTGAGTGTAGCTTTCAAGGTTCAGCGCTGCGAGCATATGGAAATCTCCCTGGAGACTCGCATGTGGGGGTGTGAGAGTGTGTGTGCATACAAGTGTGTGTGCCTGTGTGTCTGGATTTGTAGGTGTGACTAGGTGTGTGTACATACATCGTTATGTGTCTGCTTGCAGGGTTATGTCTGTAGCGTGTGTGTGTGTGTGTGTGTGTGTGTGTGTGTGTGTATGTGTATGTGTGTGTGTGTGTGTGTTTCGAGCAAAATGAATAAAGACATTTTGGGCCAAACACAAAGTGACATTAAGAATGCATTTGTACAAACACATCCATCAGCCAACCAATCAGCTGTCACCTATATATAAACTACAGAAGATGATCCTCTCTGTAGCCCCTTTCAGGTCTCCATATAGGTTAAATAAACATATCATTGAGCTTGATTTTATTGCAAGAACTGATTCCTAAGTGCAAGGTTGATTGATAGGTTTTGAGACTAGTATAGAAAGATCAATTGTAAGTTAGTGATGCATTTCTTTTCTTGGTAGCTCAAAAAAAACAAAACAAAAAAACAAAAAAAAAAAAAACCCTACATGGATGATATGATGCCATCATCTGAGGCTACATGGGTTCCAGTGTTTGAAAAGAGATCTATATCAGTCAGGTGGGTGCTACAGTGTGACACAAATTAATTTTATTATTGCCACAAAAAAAAAAAAAAAAAAAAANNAAAAAAAAAAAAAAAAAAAAAAAAAAAAAAAAAAAAAAAAAAAAAAAAAAAAAGCCATTTTGGACAGGAAATCTTCAGCATACAATGGAGAACTTCACATTTGCTGTCCAAAAATGTTACATTCCATCAGTCCATATACTTTTGTTCCTTGTATTTTTGTATTAGTACCTTGTATTTTAAAGATATTCCTTAGCAGCCAGTCAATTTGAATGACTGAGATCATGATTGAAGGCACATAATCCAGATCAGGTGATCCTTAGTGGTTAATGAGCTGACCTTCAACCGATGTCTCACTTTTTAGGCCTGGATGCATAAAAAGGCTTGATTACAACTCAAAGTCCTCAATAGATAAATCCATAGATCTGTACATTAAATATGACTACAGAGAAAGTTAAATTCACAAGTCATGTTTTACAGTATAAGAAAAACTCTTCATTTGATGCTCTGCTGGGCCTTTAAATACCCACCCACATTCATCAGTATGATTTATAATGAAGCATTTAACAAGCAAGAATTATACTCAGCAACAACTCAGCATATCATTTCACAACTGGGAATTATTTTGCAGAGTCACGCCGCTGCTGCCACACTGTCAGAGCCGCAGCCTCACAGACACAGCGCAGGGCTCAGAGTGCACCATGGGAAAGCGCTCTCTTCCTGTAATGTCACCCAAATTGACTTGTTTACATGCCTTCATGGCTAGTAGCAAACAGCCTGTGGTAGGACACCCCTGTGTGTGTGTGTGTGTGTGTGTGTGTGTGTGTGTTAAAGGGAATGCCATGTTCCCAGCTCTAAAGATAAAACAGGGTTTTCTCTCTTTGCTAGAATTTAGGAATTTTCTCTTAATCATTTAGGAAAATTTCATCTTACAGATGATCACCAATTTATATATGTAGACATAAAATTTATTTATATAACATTTTAGCCTAACTGGTTTTGTGTGATATTCTTTTAAGTTTTTACTAGCTTGATACAGTAATGTTATAATTAAAAATTTCCTGAAATTTTAAATTATGATAACTCAATATGATTTAATAATAATTCAATAATTAACTTGAAATCAAATGGCTTATCCAGTCATCTGAGTCAATGTTCCCTTCAAAGTAAAGTGACTCAAACAAAATATAAGTCCTAACCAGGCCATTTCCAGAATAAAGGCTCTACATCAGTGGTGTGCGGTCAGGGCCAGCAAGGCCTTCTCTGCTGGCCTAGAGATTGTCAGAATCATCAAATTCTGTTTTTATAATTTAATATATATTTTATTAATGCTATATGTATTTTACAAAGTTCGTTCCCATCAGTTTTGTTATTAACGTCATTTCATTGCTACCGGTACTCTCTCCCTCAGTTGCACTGCTTCCAGTGCAGCTCATAGAAATTAGAGCTTTTATCCAATCAGATTTTTCCACCTGTGCTGTCTCTGGGTAAAAAAAAAATCTAGCCTGAGGCCTTCAGAATCTCGAGTGAATCCCCTCTGCTATTCAAGCTAATGGGAAGATGTTGTTGATTGTCACAGACTTTAACCAATCAGATTTCGAGTTTGCCATGTTGGGCGTATTCTTTTACACACAATATATAAGTTTTTATAGTATCAACAAGGTCAGATATGAAGTCTATGTTATCAACACTAAACTAACTCTAATGTCTTTATTCTGCCTCCAGCCTCTCTGTCTATTCTAGCTTCTAGCTGGCCTTGGCTACGTCATTGGAGTACACAGCTAAACAGCCTGCCAGAAATTCATTATAAGAAGAAGAGAGCCGGTTAGCTTAGCTAACTCAAGTGAACCTAGCTAGCACGTAACGGAGCATTAATGTTTATTTAAACTTTCTTTCTTGACGTTTAGATTTTNCTAGCTAGCACGTAACGGAGCATTAATGTTTATTTAAACTTTCTTTCTTGACGTTTAGATTTTTAGACGTAGTGCTTTAGATTTTTTGTTTCGATTTTTACTTAGTCCTGTTGTTTTTTTTGTTTTTTTTAACGCAAATGACTGAAGGAGGAGAAGAAATGGATTAACTGACAACGCTTTTTTCACATTTTGGAACTGAAATGCACCGATGTACTGTACAGCCGTGTCGTTAAACTCTTTATAAAGACAGAAAGGAGGATGGACTTTATCTTCAGATGATGAGCAACTTTGGTAAGTTTGATGGATTTTTATGTGGCTGGAATCTGTGGGGAAGCCTGTTGATACAGCTTGTGTTATCTGTGTTTTACAGCACTTTCGCTTAGCTTGCTGGTCCTATGAGTAAAAGTGATGGCTGTTGTGAGTTTGTTCTTGTTTCTTTGGTAATGAAAATGATTTNGGTCCTATGAGTAAAAGTGATGGCTGTTGTGAGTTTGTTCTTGTTTCTTTGGTAATGAAAATGATTTGGGTTATGTCATGTTTATATGTGATGCAGCATCCTGTCATAATGTGCAATAATGCTACATCCTATTCATGTCTCTGCAGTTAGTGTGTTGTAACTGACATAGGTGTTGATTGTCGTATTAAATGACGTTATTCCACTCGATAAAGGTTATTGTCATTGTGAATATAGCCTATAGCCTATAGCCCTAGTGCCATGGTGAGGTTATTAGAAGGTGGTTTAATTGCGGGAGGATAGCTCTGAAGGCCTAGGTGTAAAATNTGGTGAGGTTATTAGAAGGTGGTTTAATTGCGGGAGGATAGCTCTGAAGGCCTAGGTGTAAAATGCATGGCCCGCCACTGCTCTGCATATATCTCTGCACACTCCTGCAACATTTCATAATCTAACAGCAGTTTAACATAAAGTGTGATATAATCCCTGCAGTCAAATGTGATTGGGCTCTGATGGATTACAGCTTTGTTGGAACCGTTTTCCTTTTACAAGTCAAACTCATAGGACAGCATCCACATTTTTTCCAATCCCTTTCTTTACACAGTTTTATAGGTCAAAGTTTTGAGCTTTTCACTTTTGCCTTTGATCTGGCTTTGACTGGCCTTAGACTGTGTTTTTAACCATCAATGACAAAGTCTCTTAGGAAGAAGTAATTTGCAAGTGCTATTTTAAAGTTCAGGATCCTTTTTATTGCGTATGCTGTCTTTCAGTTTTTACTCATCCGGTGAGGAAATTGATTTTGGTGTATTCTGTTCTCTTTGATGAAAAGAGACGGAGAGAAGCAGGTATTGAGGTTTCTAAGAGAAGTGCTAGGCCGTGCCAGCACTGGATTAAGAAAGGCAGCGCTGTTGCCTGGAACTGTTTTCATTTCCATTCTGATTCTTGGAGCAGAATTGTGAAGTCGGTGTCAGCAATCATTGCTGAACTGAAGTGACATTTATATATTGGATATTTTAGGCTGGAGTTACGAGAGGTGCTTTCAGACACAAAAAAAAAAAAGAAAAAAAAAAGGAAATAAGTCAGGAACTACTTTACACAGAACTTTCAAATCTACATGGTTCCTTCAGAAAGTTCCTTTCTTGCATTTGCACCACATTTGAAGTGCATGTTTATTATGGAAACTAGATCAAGTGATGTCTACTCTGCCACAGCCACATTATTCCCAACATAAATTAATAACCTGCCATGTAGTGTCCAATTCCTCATCCTGAGGGTCCGTGGTATTGTGAAATATTACAATAAAGACATCACGAGTCTCACACTGTCAGCACCAGTCAGCACCAGAGTTTGCTGGTCAGTTTTCCAGATGAGCATCCATTGTGTCGTATCACTTACTGCTACGTCTGTTGGAGCTGCTTTGACTATTGTGATTGTTGATTTTTATTTTTTATTTAATTTAATGATTTTTTTTTTTTTTTTTNTTTTTTTTTTTTTTTTTTGTAATTGTGCTTCATCGTTTATTTTTTTTCTTCGCATTGCTTGAGCTACAAGTACCTCAGAGTTCTGATAAACATCTTTTTGTTATGTTGTGTACAAAAGCAAGCTAAACGCTTCATTGGCAACATTCAGGCTTGCGACCTCCACCTATCATTTGCGAGTACCTACCCTGGTTCTGAGTTCCGAGGTGCAAAATGAAGGGATGTTCCTGAGTTCCTGAAATGGTTTCTGGTGTGAAAGTGACTTAGGACTTACGCAGCCTTAACTTGAAAAACGTAGGGATTTAGGAAACATTATAGCAAGGGTTTTCTTTACCACTAGGGGGCAAAAATACTCTAACTCACAGAAGCACATTCATTAATACCGGTATCTCCTCTAAGTGCCCTTGACCAAGGCACTGCTAAGGACTGGAGATGGTCCCAGGGCTGTACAATGGCTGCCCACTGCTCCCAAGGGATGGGTTAAATGCAGAGACTGAATTTCATTTGTACTTGTGCATATCACAATAAAAATGATTAACCATTTATTTACCATTTATCAAACTGTCATTATGTGAAACAATCAGAGTCTAATACTTGAAGTGCTTTTACCTCTGTTTTGTCTCAACTTTCTTTTCCATCCACTTGTTTTGAGCAGATTATATACATTCATACATCTTCACACACTTGTCTGAGCTTTTCATGTCGAGTTTTTCAAAAGACCTACTTGGTAACAAGCATGGGTGAACATAGTTGTCTCCATTTTCACCAGCTCTTTGAAAATTTGGATAGTGCCCAGTCTCTGCACTCAAGACTGTTACAAAAACCATATTTATCAAAGAAATTGGTGAATTATAATAGAAATATGAGCCAGTTAAATCAACAGGTGTTTTACTTGGTTTTCTATAGAAACAGACCCTTTGAGGCTTTTGTTTGTCCTACTTAGCAACAGTAACCAAGGAGTACAGAAGCAGGGTGGGACTGGACAAAAGATCCATTTGGCCTAAAAGTGGTGTATTCTGTCCCCTGCCTGAACGATCCAACAGCCCTGCCAACAACACAACAATTACACTCATGTATTTTCTCATCGGTGAAATGGGTTTGGACCCACATAAGCAAATATTGTGTGTTACGTGTAAAGAAACATGCTGTGCATACATCAAACACCAGCGTGGAAGATGGCAGTAGATCACTGTGTTGTTTACTGGCAAACACACACACCTGGTAGAAAGCTTTCTGAAGAGACCGTGTGTGTACATGTTCTTTGCAGTTTGTGTGTATTAGCATATGTTTTACCAGTGGAAGCACAGGCTGCTATGGGTGGCTTCTGTGTGTGTGTGTGTGCGTGAATGTTATGTGCATTAGTGTATATGTGTGTGTTTGTGTGTGATGAAAGCATCTGTTCACTGGAATAAACAACTTTCCATTTTTAGCTGCCTGGAAAAAAAAAAAGAGAGGTGGAATTAGCAAAATCCTGCCTCTCCGTGTGTGTGTGTGCATCCAAGTGGAAAGTAAATTGCTTCATCTGTATTTTTCTGAAGGAAATTCCAGCAGGAACAATTCTAAAATTTATTCTTTTTGTTTTTAAAGAGGAGATGAGAGGAGAGGAGAAAAAAGAGATAAAGCATGGGAGGAGATGAGGAGAGGCAAAATTAAGTGAGAGAAAAAAGTAGAAGAGGTTTTGAGAGAAAAAAATGGAAAAAGAGAAAGCAATAAGAGAGGAGGAGATGAGAGGATAGTAAAGATAGTATGAAGATGAGGTATGGAGAGAAGGTGAAGGGAGAAACTGGGAATGGGAGAAGGATGAGAGACAGGAGAGAGGAGTGAAAAAGGAAAGGAGTCAAGAAGAGGAGGAGCTGTTTAACTGTTCAGATCTGCCAAAGTTATAGATTGACCCCTGTTGGTCAGATGAGGTACTGCATCCATCAAAGCAGGAAATGGAAGAAATGAGAAATATTTTCAGTCTGTTTTTTTTTTTTTTTTTNTTTTGTTTATTTTTTGGAAAAGAATCAAGACACAAACTAAAATAAATTAAAAAAAATCCCTGAGTCATGGAGACACTGGGATTTTAAAAAGCCATCAAAAGTAGTAAATCATGCTTCAAATATGAAAATAAAATTCCAAAAGTGAATTTGTACTTTAAAAACAAACCACATTGCAGTTAGCATCAGGATTTTTCCTAAAGCGATGCTGGTCATGTCTTTGAGGAAGTTTTATTTTTACTCTATGCAGCTCTGGGCTGATTACACAAGCAGGTGCGTATTGATGTGTGTGTGAGTGTTGTGCTTCTATGTATGTGTGTGTGTGTGTGTGTGTGTGTGTGTGTGTGTGTAAAAGTGAATCAGTTACACGGCTAACCAGTACCACATGTACACAGATAACTTGTTTACTGCTGTATTATTTGCTGGCTGTTTACTGGAATGTCCCATCATGTTTAGAGTTACACATCCAGGAGACACAGAGCAACATGAGCATCCAATTTGACTTTAAGTTTCTATCCACCTGATAAATGTAAATCCAAAATTCACTCTTCTTCTTCTTCTTTGCTCTGTTTAGGTCACCACCAACTCCTGAGAAAAATATCTGGGTTTTTATCGTTTTTTTTTTTTTTTNTTTTTTTTTTTTTTTTCTTTTTTTTTTCCCTCTGGGTTTTTATCTTGCCAGTTGCTCAGTTTTCTCAGATAGCCACAAGTTTTGGCCAGGTCCTGTATACTTGTTTGCCATAAGAGCTGCATCTATAGGGTGTCCTCTTCATCTCTGCCTGTTATATACTGTAGCTGTAAGGCTTCTCTGTCTTCACATATTACACATATCTGCTAATGTCAAAATATTATCTGTATTTATATCTGTATACAAATGGAAGTGGTGAGGCCTAAGCTGAACAGATTTTATCCATTTTTAGCTAAAAAAAAAACTGCACTAGACATTTTAAAGAGCTGATTAAAAATAGCTGTAATGCAGCATTAGTCATGGTTTTCTATGTGCGATTATTAATAGAGTATTAGAAAAGACTACTAGTGTGCATATCTGTGTATATCTGAGTACAAACACCGTTGTTTGTCAGGCCTTAGGCACCACTTTTCAGTAGCGTCCCGAACAACCACGTGATTCTGAGAGTCTGTCTGGATCTGGATCCTCTCCCTCTAGGTGTCCTCCAGGTGGCCATGCTGGCAGCCTCCCATAGCCCAAACTGCCAAACTGTTCATTACAAGCATGATAGATGATGCCAGTCCAAAGCAAATGGCAAAGGGAAAATACTTTTCCCCACTCCAAAAACGTTGCAAGTCATTTTAAAATGTCAGCAACACACGTTAATTGATATGATGAAGATGAAATAACAATAAAGGTTAAACAAAAAAAAAAAAAAATAATAATAATAAAGAAGACCTCCTATGTACCCTGCTTTTGTAATGCAGCCAAAAATGGTTTACAATATATTTTTAGCCACAGTGAGGAGATCAACTGCTCTTTCATCTGCCTCAGATGCAGAGATGAGTAATGATTGGAAAACAATAAATTAAAAGCCATCATTGTGTAACACTGTTTAAGGCCAGGCTCTTGGAACCATTCCACGTGTCCAGACTGTACCAGATTTCATGGCCTCTGTTTCCACTGTTTTCTGGGTCTAAAATTAAACAGGAGCTTAGATTCCAATCTGTCAATGATCATGTTTTATCAATGCGTCAGCACACAATGACCTCCGGATTCCTTGATGTGCTGCTTGTCAAATGTGACCATGCACACTATGACTTCCCTTGTCAAGCATCCAGCTGAAATATTGCAACTTTGTGACCTCTTTTTGCTGTGTTATGTAGCAAACATTTTGTAGCAAATTTTGTACAAGTTCCATAAAAACACACAGTACGGACCTATCTCAGCTATTTATTTATCTGTGTTAATTCTACTGGAATTAGTGCCACATGGTTGTAATAATGACCATATTCAACATTCAGAGACCTGAAAGACTTGCATCTTGACTTTGCAATAAACATCTGAAAACTTGATTTTTGATTTGAATTTGCCCTGAAGGACTTTTGCCTTGACTTGGGCTTGCCTTAAACAGTCAGGACATGACTTAGACTTGTCTCACAGGACCTCAGACTTGTCTTGAAGAACCAGAGACTTGCCTCAAACTTACCCTAAAGACTTGACTCTTATCTTGGAGTTACCCTAAAGACTTAAGATTTGATGTGGAATCCCTTAAGGGTTTGAGACTTGATTTTACCCTAAATGACTTGAAAGCTGACTTAGTCTTACCCTCAGAAATAATCTGGACTTCATCTAAAGGACTTTGGAATGGAATTGGACTTGGCCTAAAGGACTTGAGACGACTTGCTCTTTGCCAAAAAGACTTTAGACTTGCCCTAAAAGGCTTTAGACTTGACTTGAACTTGCCCTGTAGGACTTGGCCTAAAGTTGCCCTAAAAGACTCGGAACATGACTTGGAGTTACCCTGAAAGACCTACAAGCTGCCTTTCACCTTCAACAGCAGATGTTCCATCTTTGTTTATGTGACAATGTATGATACAGACAGCAGTAATTCATCGTTCTTCTCATCCTGCTTTTCAGCACCAGACAGAGTGTGTGTAGACTGGACTGATATTACCCATAATGCCTTGCAGTCTGTGTCAGCACCGTTTGAGTTGTGGCTGGGATGACAACTACTGTCACACGTGTGTTTGCGTGCACACACACAGTTGGAGTTTTGCTCAAAGCATGGATGTTCTTTAAAAAGATTTACTCAGGAACATTCAAGGGAGAGACTGCATCAATTTTAATCTCTCTCTCTCTCTCTCACACACACACACACATGTAACCTATTTATGATCTAACATGCCCTTGGCCTTTCCAACAGACACCACCATGTGAATTGATGGTCTCCCTGTTTGTGTGCATGTGTGTTTGTGTGTGTGCTTAAGTGAACTGTCTTGCAGATGATTTATTGTTCTGGCTGATATTAAGAAGAGAAGGAACAACATCAAACACACACACACACACACACTATAATATAAATATAAATGAGACAAAGTTGAACAATATAAATGAGTGCATACTATTTATATGGTTTGAAAGTTAGTCAGTGCAATAATATAGATTTTTTTGCTGCTATTATTCCAACATAAAAATGCAAAATATACTGTACTTTATAGGATATTTTGTACTTTATAATATAGTGAATATATTGTACTTTTTCAAGTAGTTTTAATATGCCACCTTAAAACTACTCAAAGAAGTATTATATATATATGCGTGTATATATATATATGTACAGTATATACACATAAAAGTATCTGAGTAAATGTAAGTCATTACCCAGTTTTTCCCTTAAATGGACCAGGAGTACCAGAGAATATCACATCTTTTCCTTAATTCTCTTGACTTATCATAACTTAATATAACTCAACATGACAGCATGTCATTATTTAAACTCTTCTTACTCGACAGGTACAGGTGTAGTTTCATGTGAATCCGTTTGGGAAAAGGGCCTTTATGTGTTTTCCTGGGGAGCGTATCTATGTTCCGAGGGTCCTAGACTAACCCTAACACTCTAGCCTTAACCCTACCCTAACCCATTGTGTGCTGTATGGTGTTATCCGTCTGACCGCTCCCAGTGTGTCCATATAAACAGTGAATTGTCATCAACAAAATCATGCACAATGGGAGTGCCACAAGGCTCAGTCTTGGGGCCTCTGTTGTTCAGTACTTATATCAGCAATCTCCCATCTGTGTGTGATAATGTGGAAATCCAGATGTACGCTGATGACACGGTTATATACACTCATGGGAGAGATGCTGAACAAGTGGCTGCTAAGCTTTCATCTACGCTGCAGGAAGTTGCTAAGTGGCTCAGTGAGTCATGTCTCACCTTGAATACTGGGAAAACAGTGACAATGTACTTTGCTAACAAACAAAAACAAACTGTGTATCCACAACTCAGTGTTAATGGAGAAATAATTAAAAATATTAACGAGGTAAAATATCTAGGCATTATATTGGATCCTACTCTGAGTTTTAGGAGACATATTAAAGAGATGAGTAAAACATTGAGGTATAATATAGCTAAGTTTAAACATATAAGAAATTAATTAACAATAGAAGCATCAAAAACATTTTTGCATGCAGTGATATTTTCACATTTTAACTACTGTACATCTTGTTGGTCCCAGGCTAGTAAGAATACTCTAAAACCAACTGAGATTCTATATAAACGAGTTTTAAAGGTTTTAGATAAAAAAAGATCACAGGATTATCATCACTGCAATATATTCTCTAAATACAATCTGTTGAGTTTTGAAAATTTCATCCTGTATTCTGATATTCAGCTGGCATTTAANTCTCTAAATACAATCTGTTGAGTTTTGAAAATTTCATCCTGTATTCTGATATTCAGCTGGCATTTAAAATAATTCGTAATGCTGCTCCTCTGCCATTGAAGAGCTTTTTGCAGCTCCGCTCTGAGCAGATGAGCAGAACGTCCCGGTCTGCTCTAAGGTCTGATCTAAGCGTCCCGATATGGACGTACTGCTTTTGCACAATCTGCCTTTTCATTTAAGGCCATTAAACAATGGAATATGCTTCCAGCTGAGTTGAAAACTTGCACAGATTTTNACTATGAATGACATTTTATTCTGTTTTGAAATTTGTGGTTGTGTAAAGTAATTGTGTGTAATGATGTTTGATATTATATGTCTGTGTATAATGGTAGTTGTTTTATGTTTACCTGCCCAGGGAACTGCAGATGGAAATTAGCTGTTAGCTAAATTTGGTACAAAGCATCTTTTCTCAGTTTGAGATTAATGTTTTTTGTGCATGGTCCCTTTTTTAAATAAACTAAATAAATACAACTATAGAGCTGGGGAACATGGGAATGACTCAGTTTTTCTGTATTAACCATGTGTTGTCATTTCACACCCTGTCATGCCACACCTGGCCACTAGAAGGCCTCATAGAGGTTTTCCTGCTTCTCACACACACCTGACTCCATCACCTGCCTGCACAGCTGCTCTGTGTTAATTCATTAGCCACAAATTATTTAAACAGGTCCCCCCCCCCTTCTGCCCTTTTATTAGATTATCCAAACTTGGCTGTTGTTCCTACTTTTTATTTTGCTTTTCTTTTCTTCATTTAAAACTTAATTTTCTGATTGATCCTGATCACAAATAAAACACTCATCTTCACCTGTTCTGCATGAACCATTCGTTTTGGGGTCATCTTCATTTTTCACTCTTTTACCTGTAAAAGAGAAGCCACACAAAGTCATTTATATGGTTAGCAGGGGTGTTTTTATCCATTTAGCTATTTTTCCGAGCAAAAGGAGAGAGATTATCCCAAAGGTGTGTTTGTTTCTTGTGCTTTTTTTAATTACCTGGTTTAATTTGCTGTTTTGTTTTTGTTTCATCTTTCTCATTGACTCCATTTTGGTTTGCTGTGTAATGTAGTTTTTAAAGGTTTTAAAAATGAGGAGCATTAAATCAGTTTAATCAATGTTGTTACTCAGAGAACTGGAGCAAAGAAGAAAGTCATGAAGTCAAGTCAAAGAAAGTCACGAGAGAGATTTTTCTAAAGTTTCAGGGCTTTGGAAGAAAGAAGAGAAAGGGAAAGAAAGGAAAATCGTGTTCCTGGTTTTCATAATATGGCATGAGACAGGGAAACAGATGATAGCTCTGGTCCTGAGTGGAGTGTGGAAAAGAGCGAGGGAGGAATGAGATGAATGTAGGAGAAAAGGTAGAAAGAGATGCTGGTGGCATTTATAATCCCTGTGACGCACAGAGTGGTGTGTGTGTGTGTGTATGTGTGTTATTCATAGTCCTGATTGGCGTCATCAGCCCTGAGCAACCTACTGTTATTTCAAAAACTCACGCTGTGCTGCAACATGTCAACCATCAGCATGTGTTATGGCCCACACCCAAATACACAATAAGGTATGTGTGTGTTCATTTGGTGAATAAACCTCTTGGTGTTATCAGCTGTGCTGCAACATTTCCACCAACACAAATCTGTTTTCACCACATAAGTGTAAATTTAGGGCTTCCATCCTGGTTCAGATGTGACATTCTGTCTAAAATTTACAGTAAAGAATACTTTTCTTTCCTTGTTTCCTTTCCTTTTTGTTCCCTTTGAACTGTCCAGCACTGAACGTGGCTGAGTGCCTCTGAAGTCAGAGGAGCCTGATGGAGCCCCTGTCAGCTTACAGAATCACTAATCATTGATCTGTCTGATAGATTGATGGCCAATCTTCACTCCCGTAAAGCCGATTTTCGCCTCTACATACCGATTTACATTCAGACATACCGTACAGCACGATCCTGAGTATTTGATCTACTCTTTCCAAAGAATTGTGGTTACAGTAACATAAAATGGTCGCGCTGGTTGAGCCAAACCAGTGGGAGTAACTGTGAAGCCACCGTCTCCATGTAACATGCAGACTTGTTCTCGTTCATCCAGAGCTGCCAGAAACATCAATGCCAGCTGTATCTGGACATGTTTTCAGCATGTTTTCTGAGCTTCAAAGCATTGCTGCAGGAATTCCCCGAGTCCGAACGTGCCACCAAACCTCATAAAATCCCGAGTGAAAACACTGTAAAACATCCACGAGTGGCAATTGAGAAGCTGGTGTTTTTCTGGCTTTTGTATAATTACATGATTTAAAAAAAAAAAAAAAAAAAAAAAAAAATTCTATGAAAAGATGTTTGAGTGGAGCAGCACAGAGCTTGGTACCTATGCTTATAGCCGTGTTATTTTAAGCCGTTCATAAAACGCTTTCTGTGTGGTTACTTAATTAGGTTTACTGGAAACACTTTGGCAAAACGAAGTCACAGCAGACACTCAGTCCAAAAACACTGAGAGGAAAAGGACCACAGTGATTTTTTTGAGAGATTGTCACTCTCAAGAGACTGACAAGAGGTTTGGCACTGACAATCCTCCCCATGTCAGTGGTAGGGTTGCCAACTTTTTCACTACCAATACCAGACAATCAACAAGTGGCACACCAACACCAACACCCCCACCTCCCATAAGGGAGTATTGGCACTTTTTTTGTCCATTTCAAGCACTGTATCATTACATAAGCTTATCTAACATAAAGGTATGAATCTCTGTCTGTGGCACCAATATCTCTGGAACTCAGCACTGTATGAAGTTGATATTTGGCTGGTTTATTGCTCAGGATGTGCAGCATCCCATGTGAAGTTCTTTGGATGATCGGTTCTCGAATTGAGCTGTGCTGGTAAAAAGTAGTCTGTGCGGCAGGATACGCTCTGGGTGCAGCAGCATATGCTCCGGTCCAGTGGCACAGTCTCAAACCAACCCCGTACAGCAATTTAAGCTAGCTCACAAGGATGTGCAGGACAAAATTATGGCAGGCTGCGGCTAAAGTCTGGCCCATTCCGAACAGGCACATTTCGAACGGGCACTACACTAGCGTGAATAAACCTCAAAATAAACGATCAAAGAAATCAAAATTGGAACTTCACAGAAAAAAAAAAATCAAATGCAAAAGAGGAGAAGAGAGGCTTGATTCACCAAACCTACTTTTTTTCATGGAAGTTTTGCTGATTTTTTTTATTTGGTGCTGTTGTAGCCAAGTCTGTGTTTAACTGTATGGCATGAGGCTCCACTTACTGCGATTTTGTCATTTTCCACAGTAGATGTCATGAAGAATGCATCGATGTTGCTTGCACCTTTACTAGTATGGCCTTCTCATGCATTTCATGCTGAGTTAGGTCATTCTCACCTCCATGGCCAGTTGAGAATTCCTGACGGCATAAAGTACAGAAGGCTTTCATCGAGTAACCGCTGACAGACTTAACCCGTCTTTTTTGCTTCCCATTGTTTGTTGCAGCTGTACAGTCTTTTCTTTTTTGCAGGTTTATCCATATTTGCAGGTTTATCCATACTTGCACATGACAAACCAACTGAACACCAGACATTAATGAATTTTTTTTTTTTTTTTTTTTTTGCAGGAAGTGGTGCATTTACATTATATGTACAACTGAGGGGGCCTATGATTGGAGGAGTTATTAGTTATTTAATAACTTTAGAACCTCTTTTAGCAACAGTAGCCTCCACTAAACATTTTGTGTCGCTGCTGATCAGACTTGCAGAACACTGAGGAGTGTTAGTTGGATTAAGATCAGGATTCAGACTTGGCTGTTCCAAAACACAAATTCATTCCCTGTTAACAATCTATCTGCTGTTGATTTACTTGTGTATTTTGGGTTTTTCTCTTCTTGCATCATCCAACATCTAATGTGATGGGCTGCAACCCAGACATTTTCTTACAAAATCTCATAATTTTCCCTCCATTATGTTTCACATTTGGGATGAGAATTCCAAACATTGTGCGATTTTGCCAAAAAGTTCAATTTCAGATGGTCCTTTGGAAATTAGAGACATACATAATTTCACGCTCAATTAAAGTAACATTCATTCTTCATTTTCTACTCTGCTTGTTGTAATTTTGACTTCTTTGATCATCAATGATCATTTCTGGGTTGTTGGGAAAATTTTGTTGCATCTACTTTCACTTTTTGACCCTTCCGATGCTTTCCTATTGGTTATTGTAATGTTGGCAAGGTGAGAATATAAGGTTTATTTGTCTAAAACCCTAAAATGAAAGACATCGCAAAGTGCTCCGTTTGTGTTTTTGTCTGATAGAAGAAAGACTTTTGGACAATTGAGCCACAGTTTGACTGCAGGACGCAACTAGAGGTCTCTCTCTCTTTCTCTCTCTCTCTCTCTCTCTCTTACACATAAACACACACACAAATATAATGCCTCATATTCATGATGTTCCTGTCCACAGGCAAAGTGAGAGACAATCAAGTATCATTTGCTATATTACCCTCTGTTCCATATTCACATGTTCATGGCTGAGCAGGGAGAGTCGTCTCCTCTTTGTTTGTGAGAGACTACGACACACAAAAAAGCAGAAAACATTTCCAGTTGATCAATCCAGGTTTGTCTGTTATTGAGTACTGACGTCTTAGGAAATGTGGAAGAATTGCTCAATGCAGTGTCAACCTCTTTCCAAATTACAAATTATTATAAATCAACAAGTCAAGCATCATTTTTTATTTCATTGCAGTGATTTGCCTTAATCTGTGTTGTTCTGGAAGTTGTTTTGGAAATGGGTTGAAATAGTTTCTGTTCTGGCAGAATTGATTCTCTTATTGAAAGTAAATTATGCTTTTAGACAAAAAACAAAAAAAGCTTTATTATTATCTTTTTTTTACAGTTGTATGTTGTGTGTGTCTTTGTGAAAGGAAGATGGGAGGCTGAAAAAATATTTGCCTTCTTGAATTTTGAAGAATTGGCCCTTTTGTTCTAAACATTAAAAATTAATTCATCTGAGTGTCAACCTACTGTACAATATTTAATCAGCAAAAACTATCATATTAACAGCTAATTTTGTCAGGTCCTAAATCTTAAAACAGCTTTAAATAATCTGGCAGCACAGATTACATTATTTCAACTTGATCCCAGTACAAATACCTGTTCTTGAAATAAGATAAAATAAGTCAGATTGCTGTGTTGACACTTGATTCTTAAAAAAAAAAAAAAGTTGGCAATTTTTTTTTTTCATCAGTTGATAAAAATTATATTTTTGGCAAATCGTGTAGGCTCTTATGTGTCTGTATGCTTACTCTGAAATGGAAAAATATTCTCTTGTAAGATGAATAAAGACATGAAAATTAAAATACATGCTTCAGTTCATGTATTTCTGTAGTCACTACTCCTTTCTTTTAGCAAAAGAAATTGACTCCCTGAAAACAACCTGCAATAAACATAACCTTTTCCATCCATCCATCCATTTTCTAAACCTGTTTGTCCTGTCGAGGGTCACGGGGGGAGCTGGAGCCTATCCCAGCGGTCATAGGGCGAGAGGCGGGGTACACCCTGGACAGATCGCCAGTCTATCGCAGGGCTGACACAGAGACAGACAAACATATTCATGCTCTCATTCACACCTACGGGCAATTTAGAGTTCCCAATTCACCTGACCTGCATGTCTTTGGAGGTGGGAGGAAGCCGGAGTATCCGGAGGGAACCCAGAATCATGATTATAACCTGAAAGGGATTTTAATCATCATTGCAGAAAGCTGGAAAATGAAGGACTGAAGATGACTGAATTTGAATAATTTCTCATCATCCAGTTTTGACCGTGTGGTAGCACATATACATTTCTAGTTTAGAAATGTGTTTTGGTTTCTGATTTTTCTCACAAGAGCTCTACAAACAGGTCATTATGATGCAATGAAGTAGTCTTTCCACTAGATGGCAGTGTTGTAAAGGTACTAGCTCATGGTATCTTGGGTGGGCCTCCGACAGCTTGTGGTGGCAGAAGTGAAACTTTAGTAATACCACAAAGAAAAATTCCTGCATTCAACATTCTATTCAAGTAAAAGTAGTAGCAATAGAATGTACTCAAGTATCAAAATGAAACTACCGGTAATTACTGTGAGGAGTGGTATTGATGAGTATTAATGCATTCATCATGAAAATTCTCCATACAGCAGATGCGCTGTAAATAACCTTGTTTCTACAATTTGAAAGAGACTGGAATGAAGGAAATTAATTTCTGTAATAAAACAATAAAAATCCCCAAATATGGAGACATACCATTCTAATGTTTTCAGATCAGAGTAATCACAAGCTCCTCTGCATTAGAGACCTGTTTTCCTGTCTAATACACTTTAATGTCTAAAAGTCATTGTGCTATTAAGCTAAGACAAGGCTGAAATTCAAGATTTACCCAAACTTTCTTTTTTTTTTTTTTTTTTTTTTTGAATATTACCTAAACATATGTATTTGGTCTTAAAGTAACTTTTTAACAGATTTCTTCCTTCATGGCATGAATTTGTTGAACAAACAAGGCTTTTTTTTTTTTTTTTTTTTTTTTTAAATCAGCTTCTGCTTATTTAGTGCAGGAGGTTTTAACATCTGAAACCAAAGCAATCACATGATTCACATTAATCAATATCAGAGATCAAGTGTTAAACTGTGAGTTACTGTAAGTATTAGTGTTGAAATCACAAAAATTAGATGTTAATGTCGGATAGTTTTTAATATATTTAAGCAATTAAAACATGTTATAAATAAAACAATCAACATATTTATATAATGCCATACATTTAGAATTCAGAACATCTTATTTTACATTATTGTTTGAGAACGTTATAGTTATTTCTCACTATGTAGATAAACTGCAGCACATTCATCTCAGAATAAACTGCTGGATTCATCACAACTATAAAATGTTACTTATCATCCATGAATATAAGTACTAGTTTTAGTTTTTGAAATGGGAAAAAGAAGAACATGGTGTGTTTTTATTATGTGATATCAATCATTGTGAGGTGAATCTCATTTTAAAGAAAACTTGTAGATGTCTTACTGCTTCATTATGCAGCAACAATCTTCAAATATTGTACTTGGCATTATTTTACCCTCCTTCACTGTGTATTTTTTTTTTAGCATATGGAGGTTTGGATAACAGCCTTTGTGAAAGTTCATCATTTTCCATCATTGAGAGCTGTGAAAAACTAAACAAAAACCAGCATTAATGGACCTGAAACATCACAAAACATCAATCAAACTGATCACAGTATCCACAGGCGGCCATAGTGGGTTTTTCGAGTGGTTGGGTGGGAAAGACACCAATATTTAAACTAATAACAGATTTGTCGTAATGGATCAACAAGGCTGTCGCATTTCAAAGGTTCCTCTTGTTACGATCCTGGGTCAGATTTCTGTGCTGAGATGTGGTTATGGTTGTTGGAGTCTCTCTCTCTCCTGGGTTGTATGGCTCTCTCTCTCTCATTGTGTGAATTGGGTGTGAGTGAGGATGAGTTGCAGGTGCAGAGGTGTGATGGTTTAGCTGATTCCTGATCATGTGATTGGCTCTCCTGTGCTGAGGTGGAGGATATAAGCCTGCTGCTGCTAGTTCCTGGGTAGACTCTCCTCTTTCCATTCCTCCAGCTGGCCAGCCTGTTGTGACAAACTTGAAGCTTACTGTAATTCAGTCTTGGGAGCTACAGGGTTGGGGATCTTTTTGTTTACCTGTTTTCTCCTATTTATGTTGGTTAGGAGTTTAGGTAAGAGATTTGTATTTTGTTTTGTATTACTTTGGTAGGTAAGATTAGTTATTCTTTAGATCTGTTTATTTGTTATTGTTTAATTCCCACCCTGACATGTCACTCCTTGTATAATAAATATCACGGGCTGCAATTGCTTTTTGCTGGTTGTTTGTCTGGAGCATGGGAAGAGGGGAGTCTCATTTTATGTGCGTCCTGGTTTCCCCTAGGCCAGANGTTTGTCTGGAGCATGGGAAGAGGGGAGTCTCATTTTATGTGCGTCCTGGTTTCCCCTAGGCCAGACATAACACTCTTTACTTAAGATTTCAAGCAAATTTTACTTTGCATTTGGAGGCAAACATTTTAGTCCCTTTATAGCAAATTTACATGAAGCTGGTATTTGGTTCCTTATATTCCTCAGTTGAAAAAAAAAGCTCCGGTTCAGTTTGGAACACACCTGTAGAAAGAAAGAAACCTCCACATTCACATTAATATTAGCTTATTGTTTGTCAGCTGGGTTTAATTTCCTAAAGACAGCCCGTTAATGCAAAGCTTTTTGGCAACCCAATTTGAAGTCTAAGACATCAGTGTGTCCTTGAGCACGCCATAAACTAGGACTTAAGGACTTAAGATCGTCTCCTCCTTTAATCTTGTGCAACAAAATCATCACCTTCTAAAATAACTTGTTTACTGTGATGAATTATGACTCAAGAATGTTTCAGGACTGTAAGCCACCTTATCTATATCAATCTTTCTATTCTTGTGCACAAACTTCAAAATGCATGATGGGCTGAAAGACAAGGTTGTTTTTTAGTTCCTATAAGGTTTTCCTCTGGATTCCTTCCTCTGAGGTTTTTAGCCAACATCTGCAATAGGCAACATGTTTGGACTAAGCATTAAAAACAGATTGCACTGACACTGTACAGGAATAAACCACAATTACAATAATACCAGGAATAGTACATTTCTAGACCCTTCTTTCTACTACTGAATAAGTCTGAAATTTTGATAGCAGCTTCACAATAGTATCTCAATATGTGACTCATCCTATAAATCAACTGGAGAAAAGCTGTGAGAGACAGTGTGACCCAGAGGTCAGCAACAGAAAGGTCACAGAGTCAATTCTGTCCGTCGCTGCTAAAGTGTCTTTGAGCAAGAGAGCGAAAAGTAATGCTGCTTTGGAATGACCAGACCAAAGAGGTGAGCTGTCACTGGTCTGAAAATACTTCGCGTTCACTTACATTTACATATACACACACTGTACATTTCCACACTACCGTCAGGTCATTAAATCTGACAAAAAAAAAAAAAAAANAAAAAAAAAAAAAAAAGTCCACTTTTTATTGCTGTCACATAAAGGACTTCATTTACAAACACTGGCATCTTTTTGGTGCCTCCTGATTCTCTCTATCACTCTGTCTCGCTCTCAGGTTTGGTGTTTGTTGAGTGTGTGTCGTCTCCTTTTTTCCCAGAATGCAGCTTTGTATCTCCTGTGTTGTTTGGCAATCTTCCTCTTCACCGATACGTTTCCCCCCCTGGCAAGAGATAAAAGATAAGAGGCTTAACTGATCCCCAGTGGAGAAATTGGTTTCTTATACAATTTAAAAAAAACAAAAAAACAAAAAAAAAACAAACAAATATAATGAATGTGTCTTGATAGGACTTTTTGAATAAACAGTTCCTAGAAACAAGGAACTCCAAATTAATTTAGAGACTAAAAGTTTCTTGATCACATTTTTTTAATTCCACAGTATCTCAAAAAATGTAAAAAAAAAAAAAAAAAAAAAAAANAAAAAAAAAAAAAAAAAGAAAAAAAAAGTGGGCTAATAACAGATGAGTTGTTTTCTTGTTATTTGCTGTTTTGTGGTTGTGATGTTGACTAAATATAGATGTGCAGATGGTGAAAAAGATGTTTGTTATGACCTCGTTTGTGTGTGTGTGTGTGTGTGTGTGAGGGTGTTCTTACCCTGTTTGTGTCTGCTGGCCTGAGCAAAAGAACATACACTCGGTATCCTTTGTGTCTGTGCAGAGGCAGCGGCCCAGTTCCCTCCTGAGTCGGACAGGACCAAATCCATAAGGAACCACATGGCTGGAAAACAGGAAGTCATTAAAAATAAATAAATCGATGAAAAAATGTATGCTTTTTATAAATCTCAGTAAGGAGCCATGCCTATTTACACCTGAACAGATTTTCCACAATTATGATTATTTTTGGAGGATATTTGCCTGTTATTCTTTTGTTTTAAATTTTCTTGTCATATTCGATATGACTTATCCAAATTCTTGTGGCGTGGCCTCGTTAACATTAATTGCCACAAATCTTGATCACATTCTACAATTCTAATATCGTGGTCACACTGGATGTTGCTTCACATAAAGGCGAGTGTGACAGGCATTTCCTGGCAGAAATGAAATCCAGCCTCATTCTGGTCAAACGTCATTCCTGAAATTTGACCAGTGAAATAGCAGGAATCTCCATTGTTCAGATGCTTGAGAGAGATGGAGATGAACATCTGATTCGGTGTTTGTATCCTTTTCATACAACTGCAGGCAAGATGCTGCAGGAGTGCAGTGAATGTATGGACAAAGAGAGGGTAAAGTGAACATATTTGATGAATTTCTCTCAAAAGCATGGCTGCCACGAGCCTTATAATGATGATATAACAGATAGCACAACCCACATATTGTACGTTCACCAGTATGACCCGTTAAATAAAGGACATACATATAAAACCTAAAAGACATATAAGGTCATTTTCTCATTAAATTGGCATTATTGTATATTGGGTCTGGCCTATACTGCCATCTTTCACAGTTGACAGTAGACTTGCTATAAAATTTTTTAACATGCATTCTGGCTGTGTAGTTGCAGAGAACCAGTTTGATGCTCATGATGCCCACTGGTACCAGTATAACTGCTGTAATGGTTGTTAGGTTACCCGGGGATATACTGCTGGATTTGTGGCGAGGTTAACTAGACCACAGGGAGAACTGCCAGCAGATGATAGTGGCTTAATAGCACTGCTTTTATTTTAGAACAGAGGTTTACCATAATATAAAAGAAGTGCTAGAATTATGTCTTTGCTGTTTGTAAAATGCACGGCCGGTCTTGCCCATATTACCAAGTGTTTCTAGAATAAACAGTTGGCTTTGAGTGGAATCTCAATTAAACTCAAACCCAATACTGTAAGACTTTATGTCTCTGAGAATTTTTTTTAATGAAATGGTGACACATCTGGCTCCGATTACCATTTTGTGGCCAGTGATGAAATGTGACCCTTTCATCTCTCAGCCCCTCCTCTGCTGCCTACCATCCTCCATGAACACTGTTGTTTTCTTTTTGCCCATTTATGCAACTTTGTTTGATTTCCTGGTTGAACTCTGGAAATCTTTGTCCATTTAGATCCCTGTTGGCTATTTTTCCATCAATTTGAATTTCATCTCTTTACCAACTCAGATGAGTCCACACAAAGATAAGTGACCTTCAACATACTTCACTATTTGAACATTAGTCCAGCTCAGTGTGTCTATGAAGATTCTCAGTCATTCAGGTCATTGGATATCTACCAGTAGTAGGTCAAGGCGACTGGACTTGTTTTCTCTTGAAGGTTTTTTTTTTTTTTTTAAACCACTCATCCAAGTAGCTTCTTCACTTCTGAGTCAGTGATGTGCAATAAACTGAAATGTATCCTCTGTTCATTCACCTTGAGACAGGTGACTCATTGGTTCACATGGGAGTCATGTGAGTCTTTGGAGTTCCATCATTCAGCCAGAATTTCACTGCATCAAATTCTACTTATATCTTATTGCTATCTTGTGCCCTCATAAAGTCAAAATTACCTTGAACAGCCTCCTCATCACATCTAAATTAACAGTACAATTCCATGTACTGTATGTACAACGATGGACCCAAGACGTAAATATAATGGCTGTTTACTCCAGCGACCCTCAGCTTTTTTCATTTTGCATGGAGATACAGGACCAAAAAAATGGATACCCAAATATTCACCCATATGTTATTGTCGAACATCTATTTTCAAAACTATGGACAATTACATGGAGTTAGTATGCTTTCAACTAGTGTTGTACAGTTGCAAGGATTTCCATCTATTCAGCCATAACAGCAGCCAGGATCCAACACCCAGGATCACCCAGGGTTTAGATGGTAGTTAGTCACAGTGGGCTTCACCACTGCTGTTTAAAGCTGCTTTATGATGAAGGCAGGAAGATTGCTTTCTACCACAGCTATGTTTGGACTAAATTACCAATCTGAGACTTAGCAATAGGGTCCTACCACTTTAGGAGCTGTTTTTGGCTAATCTCTGGAAGCTATTTTGGTGACACCTCTCCTCTTCCTCACTCTTTCTTTCTACCCACCTCTTATTTTAATGGAATTCAAATGTGATTTATTGGCATGACACAGACTGTAAGGAGTTAACTGTGGCAAGATCCGGGTACAACCACAGCGATTTCAGACCAGTGGTCTCTATATTGGGTTTATGTTAAAGGGTTAAAATAGGCTTTTTAGAAACAGCAACAGGAAACATGGCAGAAATTACCCTTCGTTAGGAAAGATGTGCTTTCTTATTAGCTACACTGCATGTAACTGCTTACTCATTGCTTGTGCATACTGAATTGAAATGAAGTTAATTGCCACCAATTGTGAAGGCAGCTTTCTGCCTGTTTGCTATTTGAGGCTAGGCACTAAAACATTTGAAATGCATTCCAACTCGTAGTCATCATTTGGGCTATATACAAGCAAAACTATGCCAGCAGAATGTTGCACGTCTTCTTTGTATATTGCTTCACATTATGCAAAGTAGACAATTCAGAGAGCTGAACAAGAGAAATGGGATACATACTGGATACATATTGTGCTAATACAATGAAACTGGTATACTAACCTTCAACATATTAATCTCACAGTTTATACGCTTTTCACAGCATGCATTTGCTTTGCAATGGATGTAGCTTAACGTTAACGATGCGCGCCTAGCCCTCTCTCCAGTTCAAGATCAACAACATTAGAACTAGTTCAATCATGGTCCCACCACAAATGGGTCACTTCCTGAAAAGCATCTCAGTTCTGTTGTTTTGTTCCACAGTCAAGTGCAGTTGCTGGTTCAGACTTGCTTAAATGGATTGTACCAAGGGGGAAATAAACTACAGTCCGATTCCACGGACAAAACAACGTAGGTCTGAAAACACCAATGTAACTATTAAAACCAGTATATAGCAGAAAAAGGACAAAAAAAAAATCCAATAAAGTTGCATTTAAATACTGATAACTGATTGATGTGTTGTTATTCTGGATTTTTGATATATTAATTTTTGATTGACCTGGCAAGGTAGCAAAGATTTATCTTAATTATGGACTCAATCTCCTGTGTGTGAGTGCCTCCCATCCCTCTAGCAAAACCTCCCAGCAGCTGCTGAAGAAAAAATGTAGCATGTCTCTGGGGATTTTCTATCCTTCATGAACAGATTATTGATGTCTTCTCTTTCTTGTCTTCTTTCTCAATATATTTTAACAAAGTGATATTTCCATCACTTTGATCCAGTTTGTTACTGTAAAAACAAACTAAAAATCCCTATACCGTCTCACTGACCGCAAACTCACCTTGGGGTGTTGACCCAGACGATGCCAATGTGGCAGAAATATACACACTCATTGTCTTTGTGGTTCTCACAAGAGCAGCGCTTCTCTCGCCGGTGGGCTGCCTGGGTGAGCTGTGCTTGAGGGCCTTCCTCCACTGCGGGGCTGGCATAGCCTGGAAGGCACAGGTGAAAGAGTGGTATTTTGATTCAAATTTTTGTTATTAGTATGAATTAGGGGTGTCACGATATACCGGTACTGACAATAACCGCGATATTAAAAAAAATTAAATATTGATATCGTATTAATAATACACATATGATAATATTGTTTAAATAATCCAGTGCCTCTTAAATCATTTCCGTGGTTTTTGGATTCGGGGAAAAAAAAAAAAGACAGGATCTTGGTAGATGCCCCAGTCTGCAGGAAATGCTGATCGACAGCAACCACCAACCTGTTCACCCACCTTCACCTCCATCATCCTGCAGATTTCAGCATGTTAGAGAGAGTAAGTAGCAGTTAGTTAGCCCTGAAATGGGAAATGTTACATTAAGGTCTTAGTTGTGTTGTTAAAGCTAATTTATCATAGCGTTGGACTTGACAGGATTTAAGTTATGTGTTATTAATGGATTGTGTTGTTTGTGTCGTGGATGCTTGTGTGGCAATTTGGAGTCCAGAACGAATTTCCCTATGGGGACAATAAAGTATATTCTATTCTATTCCATTCCATTCTATTTTCTCTCTCTTGGTTATTTGTTAGGCAGCGTCAAAGAAGCGAGAGTTGTGTTAGCACTCCCTCCAGGCCTGAAGCAGACACCTATAATATTTCTAATAGTTTTAACATCCCTGTGAAA
>VXCM01003160.1:0-59968 GCA_014773175.1 Lucifuga dentata | reverse complement strand
GTGGAATGACTTGTGTGGAAGAATCACTGAGAAATATGCTTCATTTCTCTGCTTCTCCATCTGAGTACCAAACACCCCAGTCTCCAAAATGTGCAGCAGGTACAGAGTTTCCTACAGGTGAGAAAATTCTCCCCTCAAGTTTTAATAAATCCCAAACTTTGGCGTATGCAACTTTCAAGCCCTGTTTTATGCATACACAATGGTTCTAAATGAGGCCCCTGGTACATAGAAATATAAATATGCGGTCCCCTGATTTCATTTGTCCGGCTGGCCTTTGCTGTTGTTTTCCTCTGCGTTGTTCTCAGCAGAGTAGGAAGATCTGTGAGAGGTTCAGGTACCTGAAAAGGACCTGGTACTCTGAAGAGCTCCTGGTACCAGGTACCGGTGAGTACCGGCCCACTTCAAACACTGGATATATGATGATATATTAGGGCTGGGAAAATTAATGTGTTAATTTTTGCAATTAATGTGGACTGTTTAACACAATAAAAAAATTAACACTATTAACTATTAGCAACTGTTTTTTCACTTCCTGAGGCTAAGTTCACGTTTTCGTTTTCCCCCCACTTCCTGTGCCTAATGTTATATACTCACGCTAATTGTGGAGAACGGAAAAGATAAAATCTGATTACTTACTTAAACACTTTCTTGCAAAGGACTTGTAGTAGTCTGTTTATTTCTCTGTATTATTTTTTTGTGTTTTGTGCTCAACATCTAACGTAAGTAGTTTTTAGTTTTAAAAAAAAACATCTTGTGAGGTTTTTAATTTCTTCAAAAGCACACAAACAGAGAGGGGTTTTCCCAACCAGCCTAAGGTAAGCGACTGAGTCAGTGAACAGATTTAATTTTACAGAAACAGGTCTGATAGCTACAATGGCATATTAAGGCCATATAAGACGGGGAAAACAAAAAAAAAAAAAAAAAAAAAGAAGGGAGTATTATTTTGAGTTTTTAAACTCGCAAATTTGCCAGTTTTAAAACTCAAAAAAAGTCTGTATGCTTGTCCCGATGCCGTATGTTTTAACAGTCCATATACTTATGATAATTCAATGATCTGTACTCTTATGATAATTCAATATTGCGCTAAAAGTACAAGTATTTCCTTATTGCTAAATCTGATGAAAAGTAAATTAATAAGGTAAAGTGCAGGCATAGTCACAACGTGAGATGGTTAATTCTGATTCCCTATTTCTCCTTATTTTTCTGAGTTTAAAAAACTCCAAATTTAATAAGGTATAATTTAATAAGGTCATTACTGCAGGCGTAGTCGAAATGTGAGGTGGTTCCGATTCCCCCTTATTATTTTTCTCTTTTAAAAAGTGGCAAATTTGCCAGTTTTAAAACTCAGAAAAATAAGGGGCATTCGGAACTGCCTGACTGTACATGACCTTATTAAATTACGTTTTTCCATCAGATTTATCAATAAAGAAATTGTACTTTTAGTGCAAAATCATTGAATTATCATATGCATACAGATCATCAAATTATCATAACCATACAGAATTTTAAAATATATGGCGGACAACCATACTGACTTTTTTTTCGAGTTTTAAAACTGGCAATTTGCCAGTTTTAAAACTAGAAATAATGCCCCCCCCCCCCNCCCCCCCCCCCCCCATCTTATATGGCCCTAATACACCGTTGTAGATAACAGTGTGAATATCAGGTGGACAGGCAACCCGAGTACTGGCTATGATCAGGGTTAAATAAGTGTGCCTTGTCTATGAGAATGGTCAGCCCTGTTTCTGAAAGACAATTTCAACAAAATCCTCCTTTCATGAGGGCCTAGCTTTATGGGTTGACCATAAATACATACCCTTGAGACTAAAAGCTGCTTTTCCCTGCTTCAAGCGGCTCAGCAATGGAGAGTAATGATTTAATCTAAACGAGGGATAAGTTGACAACAGACTTACTAGTCACAAGTTTTGAAATAACTTTAAGTGACATAAGATGCAGCATATCATTGGCTTAATTAGGTCAGGGAATACAGGTAGTCCCCAGGTTACAAACTCCCTACTTATGAATGACCCGTACTTACAAATGGACGTCCGTAAAGCCTATTAAAAATTTGAGTTACATACAATGATTCGTAATAATGAATGGCACACTACTTTACAACGCATGTCAAAACAAAAGAAGAATGCCTCTTCCGACGTGCAAGACATCAAGGAGAGACAGTAAGTGTTAACTTACATGTTTACATGTTTTTTTTATTACACTGACACAAACTCCCTTTACCCCCCCCCCCCNCCCCCAACCACCACCGACACAAACTCCCTTTACCACCCTGACACAAACTCTCTTTACCACCCCGACACAAACTCTCTTTACTACCCCCCCAAACTCCCTTTACCCTCCCCACCGACACAAACTCCTTTTACTCCCATTCCCTCACATTAGCCTCATAGAAGTTACATAGAATATATCGTGTGTGTTTGTGATCAAAGGGTCGCTGGTTCAATCCTGTGGGAGGTGAATGAGCAGCTCCTGCCCCTCCCTCATTATCACCACTGAGGTGCCCTTGAGCAAAGCATGAAATCACCAAATGCTCCAGTGGGGCTGCTCAGTGGCAGCAGAGAACTGTGGTCAGAATATCTTAGTATTTGGTACGAATGTCAGAATATCTTAGTATTTGGTATGAATCTCAAAATCTCTTAGTATTTGGTATGAAAGTCAGAATATCTGGTATGAATGTCAGAATATCTTAGTATTTGGTACGAATGTCAGAATATCGTAGTATTTGGTAAGAATATCAGAATATCTTAGTATTTGGTACAAATATCAGAATATCTTAGTATTTGGTAGAAATGTCAGAATATCTTAGTATTTGGTATGAATGTCAGAATATCTTAGTATTTGGTAAGAATATCAGAATATCTTAGTATTTGGTACAAATGTCAGAATATCTTAGTATTTGGTATTAATATCAGAATATCTTAGTATTTGGTACAAATGTCAGAATATCTTAGTATTTGGTACAAATGTCAGAATATCTTAGTATTTGGTATGACTGTCAGAATACCTTAGTATTTGGTATGAATGTCCGAATATCTTAGTATTTGGTACGAATGTCAGAATATCTTAGTATTTGGTAAATCTCAGAATATCTTAGTAGTTGGTATGAATGTCAGAATATCTTAGTATTTGGTATTAATATCAGAATATCTTAGCATTTGGTACGAATGTCAGAATATCTTAGTATTTGGTATTAATGTCAGAATATCTTAGTATTTGGTATTAATATCAGAATATCTTAGCATTTGGTACGAATGTCAGAATATCTTAGTATTTGGTATTAATGTCAGAATATCTTAGTATTTGGTATGAATATCAGAATATCTTAGTATTTGGTATGAATCTCAAAATCTCTTAGTATTTGGTATGAATGTCAGAATATCTTAGTATTTGTTATGAATGTCAGAATATCTTAGTATTTGCTACGAATGTCAGAATATCTCAGTATTTGGTATGAATCTCAGAATATCTTAGTATTTGGTATGAATATCAGAATGTCTTAGTATTTGATATCTTCAGCTTTAATGACAGCATCATGGACTCCACACGTCTGTAAAAACCTGATGAGCCAAGTTATCCAGCATGATGTGACGATGTTCCAAAGAGCTTCTAGTGACATCAGACTTTGATTATTTACACATTTACATGGAAAACATCACAGGTTTTACATGTAGTCTCAAACTTTTGAACCCCACTGTAGATTTATAAACAAAATGCATTTACTGCCCAATATGATCATATAACTGAGAAAATGGTTCTTGTGGTATGATGTGACATGGTCCTTGTCAAAGTAAAAAACAAATGAATGCATTTTAATTGTACATAATTTCCAGGGAAAGCATTTTTGCTTTTTTTTTTTTTTTTTANTTTTTTTTTTTTTTTTTAACTGCACTTTTTTGAGGGTCCCTAACATTTCCTCTTAAGTGGTCAGAATGCATTCTGACCACTTAAGAGGAAATGG
This sequence comes from Lucifuga dentata, assembly GCA_014773175.1. Taxonomy (NCBI): domain Eukaryota; kingdom Metazoa; phylum Chordata; class Actinopteri; order Ophidiiformes; family Bythitidae; genus Lucifuga; species Lucifuga dentata. The sequence goes on along the minus strand of VXCM01003160.1, from coordinate 55,992 downwards.
TCAGAATGCATTCTTCTTAAATATGATCAGAAAATGACACAAAATCAGTGATTAAAGCATTTAAAGGTTTGAAGTATTGAATATGTGAGGAATGTCTAATGTAAAACAAATGACCTGATAAAATCATGTCGAGAAACTCAGTAAGACAGACACGTTTCGACCGTCCTTACCTAAATCTGTAAGTATGTTTCAGCGTGAATCTAACAGGGTTTAGAAAAACAACGTCTTCCACATCAATGACATTAAAACTAAATCCCTACTGGGACATGCCCTCATGTTCTGTCTGACTTTAACACTTTCCCACACAGCACGATATCAATCAATTCCACAGTAAATACATATACAATATACTCCATCTATGACATAAACACTGTGACAGACTGCACACTTTGACATCTTATATAAAACTAACTATATAGCTGTCAGCTGATTCCACTCTGTGGCTGCTGTCATGATATAATTTGAATTTTCTGCTTTTGTTTTAATTTTTGTGTTAAATATCACATAAAATACAAACAGAAGAAATTTACTCTTCAAATCTGCACCTTGATGCAGGTGAGACAAACTACTTAGGTATCAAAAGAACGAAAGTACACGTGCAATGACTCTGCACTTATTACATCAGCACTTTATACAGAGCTTCCAGAAAGTTTTCAGACCCCTTCATTTTTTGCACATTATATTGTGTTGTAGATTTAATTTTAAATGGATAAAATTGCCATTTTTGCCCATTAATCTACACTCAATAACCCATAATGACCAAGTGAAAACTTGTTAGAAATTTTTGCGAATTTATTTAAAAAATCAAAAACTGAAATCTTTCATTTCCATAAGTATTTAGAACTTAATTCAGGACTTTGTAGAAGACCATTTGGCAGCAGTTACAGCTGCGAGTCTTCTTGTCTTCGTCTCTACAAGCTTTGACACCTGGATTTGGACAGTTTATTCCGTTCTTCCTGCAGATCCTCTCAGGCTCCGTCAGATTGGATGGAAGCGTCTGTGAACTCCATCTTCAGGTCTCTCCACAGATGTTCTGTGGGGTTTAAGTCTGGGCTTTGGCTGGGCCACTCAAAGACAGTCAGAGACTTGTCCTGAAGCCGATCCAGCATTGTCTTGACTAGATGCTTCAGGTCGTCGTCGCACTGAAAGGTGAACTGTCGCCCCAATCTGAGGTCACTGCACTCTGGAGCAGCTTTTCTTCAAGGACCTCTCTGTATCTGGCTGCATTCATCATTCCCTCAGTTNTGCACTCTGGAGCAGCTTTTCTTCAAGGACCTCTCTGTATCTGGCTGCATTCATCATTCCCTCAGTTCTGACCAGTCTCCCTGACCCTGTTAATGAAAATCGCCTCATAGCATGATGCTGCCACCACCATGCTTCACTGTAGGGATGGTGTTAGCCAGGTGATGAGCAGAGCCTGATGTTCACCAGACATAGTGTTTTGGAATTCTGTCCAAAGAGTTCAGTTTTTGTCTCATCAGACCAGAGAATCTTTTTCCTCATGCTCTGAGTCCTTTAAGTGCTGTTCACAGGCCTTTTACTCAGGAGTGTTTCCGTCTAGCCACTCTATCATAAAGGCCTGATTGATGGGTGCTGCTGAGATAGTCGTCCTTCCAGCANTCCGTCTAGCCACTCTATCATAAAGGCCTGATTGATGGGTGCTGCTGAGATAGTCGTCCTTCCAGCAGGTGCTCCCGTCTCTGCAGAGAACTTCAGAATCTCTCTTAGAGTGACTGTTGGGTTCTTGGTCACCTCTCTGACCAAGGCCAGAATGGAGCGAATGATGAATGCAGCCAGATACAGAGAGGTCCTTGAAGAAAAGCTGCTCCAGAGTGCAGCGACCTCAGATTGGGCGACACTGGGCGTTCACTTTTCAGCACAAGAACAACCTGAAGCATCCAGCGAAGACAATGGTGGATCGGCTTCAGGACAAGTCTCTGACTGTCCTTGAGTGGCCCAGCCAAAGCCCAGACTTAAACCCCACAGAACATCTGTGGACAGACCTGAAGATGGAGTTCACAGACGCTTCCATCCAATCTGATGGAGCCTGAGAGGATCTGCAGGAAGAACGAGATAAACTGTCCAAATCCAGGTGCCAAAGCTTGTAGAGATGAAGACAAGAAGACTCACAGCTGTAACTGCTGCCAAATGGTCTTCTACAAAGTCCTGAATTAAGGGTCTGAATACTTATGGAAATGAAAGATTTCAGTTTTCGATTTTTAATAAATTTGTAAACATTTATAACATGTTTTCACTTTATCATTTTGGGTTATTGAGTGTAGATTAATGAGCACAAATGGCAATTTTATCCATTTAAAATTAAATCTACAACACAATAAAATGTGCAAAAAGTGAAAGGGNAATGGCAATTTTATCCATTTAAAATTAAATCTACAACACAATAAAATGTGCAAAAAGTGAAAGGGTCTGAATACTTTCTGGAGATACTGTATAATACTACACTGTACGTTAAAGGACCATACAGATTATTTTACATGTTTAAGCCCAATAAAAACAAACCGCATACATGTTATGCTACTGCCAACCATTTTCCAAATCATGAAAATAAATGTTCAGGTGATACAGCCACCTTAAAATTCTATGTTTCATCTGATACACTTTTGCACGATTGTAAAAAACATGGTTGTTTTAATTTCTCTGTAAAAACCATCTTCTCCTGAGACTATATTCCGTGGTAGAGTACATTTTCTTCAGTGTAGCTTCATGTTGGATCTGTTGAAACGCTAAAACTGTGTTAACTCAACAAAAAATTAGTAAGTTATATGTACAGAAATAAAATAAAGTTAATATGTTTTGGAAAATGGTTGGCAGTAACGTAATGTGTATGTAGGTTTATTTATTGGACTCAAATATGAAAAACCACTTCTTTAAATTAAAGTATAATGAAAAAACATAGAAAGTGCTAATGCAGTAACATGAATTTTGACAAGATTTGATTTAATAAGTTCAGGTCTGAAAACAGAGTGTTATTGATAAATCTGAATGTTTAATACGTATAAAAAGAAAACACACACTACTGACAATTTGCATTCTATCAAACACACTGTAAACAGTACAGAGAATGAGAAGAGGAAATGGGTTTGTCAGCTCCGGTCGGTAATACAGGCAGAAAACTTCCCAGTGACGCTGTGCTCTGACTGGTCAGGAAACAAAGTGGACAGACTTTCAGTCTTTTGGTTGGTTTTTGCATCTGTTTTTGCTTCTGCCAGTAGGTGACGATGGTCAGTCCATCCCTCCGATGTCGTGCTGTTTGTACGCCTGTGAAACCAGGCCACCTGCACAGTTAACATAACACAAACAGTCAGTAAGAGATGAAAAGACTGCCGTGAACTTCAAAAGATCAAAGGCCAAACAAACGTCCAAAAAAACTGGAGTTTTTCTATTCCATGCCAGCAGGGGGCGCAGAACGGTCACCATTCCACTTGTTAGGTGGCGGTGAAAGAGGATTTCAATTGAACGAGAAAGGAGGATTTTCATACTATGTCATTTTAATCAAATCAGTTTCTGAGGCCGTTTTGCAGGTTTGGAGAAAATACACAGATTATTTCAGGTTTTAGGGTCAGTTTTCTGAATTTAAAGCAGGATTGACTCTCCTTAATCTTGCTTTAATTTATTGTATGTCTCAATCCTGGAATAGTAGTCAGTTTTATATGAATAAAAAAAGAAAGAAAGGATGGAGTGCAGATCTGGCCATAAAAACTGAAGCCTTGGAGCACTGATACTTGACGTTTGCTCCGTGCATGCAACCTGTACTTGGATTGTCGGTGGTTTGTTTCTGTACTTGCGATAATGTCGATCTGGAGGAATAAACATTGTAGCCACCAGTGGGTAATATGAGCGAGAGCATTACCAAGGTGGTAATTTAAACATTACCAGAAAATAAAATAATTAAAAAAAAACAGGAGCTATAGCATTCATAAAGTCATCTCTGATACTTCCTGTGTTCTGTATACAGAACACAGACGTTTGGGTACAAGCATATCATCCAAAATACAGTAGAGTCAAAAATAAAAATACAAATATTATTTCTGGTTACATACTTTAAACATAAACATTGGTGTTATAATCAGCATTGGCTGAATCTCTGAGCCTCCTTTCTCTCATTCTCCATCATGCATGGATGACTTGTCTCGCTCTTCCTTCCATTTGCTCTTGGACATGTCCATATGAACTTCCTGTTGGCTGTGATATATTTTAGCTTTTTGTGTGCTCATGCACGGTCGCTGCTTCCAGTAAAATATGTGTATTCCCTAAATTTGCTCTGCGCTGATGACATCATTTGACAAAAGTTTATGATTTCTGTCAGTGCTGCAACTTGCAGATGCATGCAGCGTTAATGCCAGATACTGTGCACAACCAACGCTTGTAACACACACGGGATCCGTGACAGCTATCTTATATGTGGAGATAACATCAAGTATAAACCTGATCTTAGGTTGACAAATAACATCTTAATTTAAGCTCAAAGCAGAACTTCATACATTAAAGTGATTAAAGTGAATTATCGACAACATTAATATTCACCATCGACCCAAACATCTAACACACATACACACAGAAACAAAACAGGACAGAAGCTCAGCAGCTTTCTACAACATGACAAGCCCAGGGAGCAAGGTGGGAGTAAGAGCAGGAGGGTCAAAGGTCAAATAGGAAGTAGATCTGCCAGCTAGACCGCAGGGAAACAAGCTGCACCATCCTGCCATTAGCCATTTTTATGTACGTATGTGCCAACCACAGTCCAAACAAGCCCCACACTGTAAAAGGAGGTCTAAGTAGGCAGAGGGAGGCTGAGCCCAGCAGAAGTGAAAGGTCATAAAGCCACAGTCTGGAATGAATTAAGGGATGTAGGCACTAAATTGAGAATTAAGAAAAACTTTAACCCCACAGGAAGTCTCTATTTCCATCTGGCAGCCAGAGGAGGAAAAGCAATTTGATCCTGATCGCAGATTCCTCACATGCAATTGAGACAAACTCATTGATGACTGTAAAAAAAAGTCACAAAATCACCAAGCGTTTATTGTTCACCCACAAATATTCTCTGTCACAGTATAAAATCTACTGTGATCTGTAGATCGTTTGGTCTGATCTGAATCAGATCTGCAGATCATTTGTTCTGGTCTGAATCAGATCTGTAGATCGTTTGTTCTGGTCTGAATCAGATCTGCAGATCGTTTGTTCTGGTCTGAATCAGATCTGTAGATCGTTTGTTCTGGTCTGAATCAGATCGCTAAATCGTTTGCTCTGGTCTGAATCAGGGACTAAAATTGTTGGTTTGGTTCAGTTTCACACAGGAAAACATCCAATCAAACCAAAATATATCAGCAAAAGTCATGTGACAACACTCTCTCTGCTCATTGGTCAGAAATATCTAGGGGTGGAGAAATAAAATCCAAACAGGAAGTAATTTCTTATGGTGAGTAAAACCAGATCAGATGAGCAAAGATGAATGTGGATCCTTTCCTAGTCATAGCATCATTTGATCCATAAAGAAGAAAACTATGACAGCAGAAGCTGAATCTGACTTCAAGACAACGTGTGGAAAAGTAATTGCCCCAATGTGGGTGAATTATTTTGCATGTTTGAGCCTAATACAGTATATTCAATTTTCATACATGTTACGTTACTGACAATCATTTCCCAAAGGATAAAACCGTATTTCAGCTTTCCTGATATTTTGCAAAATCTCTTAATCTTTCAAAATCAAATATTCAAGCGATACACCCACCTTAAAAATCCATGTTTCTCCTGCTAATAGATAACATACGGTTTTATGTTTGGAAAAGGTTGGAAGCAACGTACATATATGCGAGTAGTATTTATTGCATTTGTAAGTAATACAAATGATAACCATGTTCTCTGGTGGTTTTCCTCACTCTTATGAAATGGTCCTTTAATTTTTCCAAAAACACAGGTCTTCTTTTGGGACTATATTCCCCGGTCGAGGCATACATTCACTCCACGCTTTTTATTGCACTTAAACGCTAAAATTACATAACTTCTAAAAAAACCTGAATACATGTCTTGTTGGTGATGATGGATTACCTATCCCAAGAATGTTTCAAGTACCAACAAGTTTATTTTAATAGCGTACCAGAATGAACTGAAACCAATGACGGTCTGGAAGGTAGGAAAAATATTTTTAATTCACCGTTCCAGTTGGTTTGGGAAATGACTGTCAGTAATGTTACGTGTATGAAAACTGAATATATTAGGCTCAAACATGCAANTGGGAAATGACTGTCAGTAATGTTACGTGTATGAAAACTGAATATATTAGGCTCAAACATGCAAAATTGGTGCATCGTGGAGCCCCAAACATCCAGACTGTAGCTTAATGGTGTGCTGGCTCTTTTTAGCGTGCTGTGGAGTTTGGGTTGGATGGAGGAATACAGAAGTGTCAGTCAGACTAGCAGGGCAGCAGGACTAGCATAGCTCCCAGACGAAGCAGCATGGGCAGCGGAATGCTTACCTGTGGCCAGACCCCCTTCTGCCCTGCCCTTCATCCCTCCTCCTCCTCCTCCTCCTCCTCCTGCTCCTCCTGCTCCTCCTCCTAGACCAGTGCTGCCCAGGGCTTCCACGGGGTAGGAGGGCCGTTCGCCCCTGTAGGGCTTCGGCCTGAAGGGGAAATCTTTGTCTTTACCTTTGGAGCCTTTGGGCCGACCTGCTGTCTTCTTCTTGGACTTGCTATCCCCCTTCACGCCCAGCAGGGGGTGTACCTCTGAGGGGCGAGAGAGAGAGAGAGAGAGAGAGAGAGAGACGGGGAGGATACACACACACACACACACACGCTGGTTGAGTCGNTTTTTTTTTTTTTTTTGCCAAAAAGACAGTAAGCAATAACATTTTGAAAAATCTATTTGGCTGGGTTTCTGTTTTTCTAAATATCCTGAGTCTCATTTAGAATATAATTTGTACACACCACTTCTCATCAAAAGTTGGGATTTGTGAAAACAAACTTGATGGAGAGCGTGTCATGGCTTGTGGAGACAGAAAGACTTGGAAACAAGAAAATAAAATGAGAGGGCTTATTAACAAATGCTGTCTTCTGTGTTTTTATGATCTCCACTCGATTATGAACGGGGATAATGGGCACAGTTTCACATTCACTTCTCTCTGTTGACTGTGCAGTGACTGAGAGAAAGAGTTTGAGACTAAAAAACCCTCCAACTTCCACACTTCAGTGTGAAGTGAGCGTGCCTGGAGCGGTGGAGTCGGAGCATTACACATTTTGTCAGTCGCAGATGCCTGAATTGAGCAGTGGGGAGGCGGTTTCCACCGCCTTACATCTGACAGGCATGTCAGAGGAAGCACCATGCAGGCCTCAACACTTCTCACGCAAGTCATTCCACTCAGTCAAAAATCCTGTATAATATCTTATATAATGCTTACAGCAACCATCCAGGCCAATGGTGTTAAATTATGTATGTTAATGTCAGCCAAAACTGTAAAACACAATCATGTCTTAGTGTCTATCCCATTATAGCTGACTAACCCAAATCCTCCCTATAGGCTGAAATTCCCACCATAGTATGTAAATCTACAGTGTGAGGTTACATTTTAACACGTGATGGACATAAGCAGATTATTATCATTTACCTTCCACTTTCCTGTAACCTGTGGTTAACGAAATATCCTGACTGTGAACAAGGACATTACATCCTGCAGTGATTTGTTCATTACCTAGTATTTATTGAGTGTAGGGCTGTGAATCGGTTAAACAAAAAAAAAAAAAAAAAAAAAAAAAATTAACTAATTAAAGGACCATACCATCCATTTTGCATGTTTGAGCCTAATACACAGCGCCTCTAGAAACTTTTCAGACTCCTTCATTTTTGCACATTTTATTGTGTTGTAAAATTGCCATTTGTGTCCATTAATCTACACCAGAGAAGCCCAAATAGCGGCCCGTGGGCCACACCAGGCCCGCAAGAGCCAAATGTCTGGCCCGTGCTGACCGATTGGCCAGCACCAGCTGCCGACCCATAGGCTATTTGCCTAATGCCTTTTAAATTTTTTTTCAAGAAAATACAGTTTTATTGCATATCACATTTAAAATGATTTTCAAAATGTTTAAACAATTTTTATTTAATAAAAATTTAATATGAAGGTGGGGAAAAAAAAAGATTTAGATTACACCTGTGCAAAGATCAAAGGTGAGTTTGGGTGTGACAGACATGGACCACAAGCGGCTCCTGCTACAGGCAGAGGTCTGATGGCTGTCCAGGTAAAGCACTAAATCAGGTGTTTGAGCTTAGCCAGCACCTGCAAGTGTTACTTTCTGAGAAGAAATCTCCTCTGGTGTCCAATTTACAGATGCCAACAGGATAGGAAAGTTGGCGTGACTGTTTTTTTTTTTTTTTTTTTTTTTTACATCTCAGTGAGCTCAACCTGTCACTCCAAGGTAAACCAATAGTTTTAAGGCTGGTCATAAAACGTCTGCGCTGTTATTATTATTATTAGCAAAATTAAATTCTTGGACAAGAATACTTGAACGGGGAGTCTGATGTGTCAAACATACAGAGCACATGTGAGAGAGAACCCGCATCTGACAGCCGGGACTCTCCATCACCTGCACGCACTAGCAGAGTTTGAGAGATATTTCTCCTCAGCAAAGGATCCAAGAATTGGGAAGGAGTGAATACGTGATCCTTTTTATTCTGAATCATTATCTCTGACATCAAAACGAGAGGATAAACTGCTGGAGTTACAAAACGATGGAGGACTGAAGACTTTTTTCACATCTGGATCTGTCGCATCCTTATCCTGAACTTGCCACAACTGCGCTGAAAACTCTCTTGCCATTCCCATCTCCATTCTTGTGTGAGAGTGGATTTTCAGCACTGACTACTGCCAAAATGAAGCACCGCAACAGACTGGCTGTTTGGAGCTCACTGCACCTGTCTCACACACACACACACACACACACACACACACACACACACACACAGACAGACACACACAGACACAGACACACACACACACACCACTCCTCGTTATGACCTCATTGTCTCAGGACAAAACATAAGCACAACGCAGTCGCCCTGTTAGTTGCTGTTAGTCACGTTAGTGCTGTTGTTAGTCATATTAGTGCTGTTATTAGTCATGTTAGTGCTGCTGTTTGTCATGTTAGTCATGTTAGTGCTGTTGTTAGTCATGTTAGTGCTGCTGTTAGTCATGTCAGTGCTGTTATTAGTCATATTAGTCATATTAGTGCTGTTAGTAGTCATATTAGTAATGTTAGTGCTGCTGTTAGTCATGTTAGTGTTGTTGTTAATCATGTTAGTCATGTTAGTGTTTGGCATGTTAGGGTTCTGTACGGGCAGGGAAGGGTAAATTAAAATGCTTTTTGATTTGAGTCAAATATAAAAACGTGTACATGCCAGACTGTTTAGTTGTCAGTGTTGGTGGGTGTTTATAGAGGCATTTAAATCATTAAATGGCTGGTTTTGGACTTATTTTGTTTCAAGAGAGCATTTTTCTTTATCTTGTGTGACCCTCAACACAGGCTTTGAGAATCCCAGGCCTGAATTACTACTACTACTACTACTACCACCACCACCACCACCACCACTACTAGTTCTACTATCATTACGACTTTTACTGCTACTACTACTACTACTACTACTACTACAATAATGATAATAATAATAATAATAATAATAATAATAATAATAATAATAATAAACAATAGCAGCAACAACAACATTCCACATAAAAAACTGGTGCAACAGAAAAAACCCTCGGACGTTTTGGCCCTTGGCTTGGCATGCTTGACATAATTTGGCCCTTGGGGAAAACTAATTGGGGAACCCCTGATATACACTCAATAACCCATAATGACAAAGTGAAAACATGTTATTAGAAATTTTTGCAAATTTATTAAAAATGAAAACTGAAATCTTTCAGTTCCATAAGTTTAAGTCTGGGCTTTGGCTGGGCCACTCAAGGACAGTCAGACTTGTCCTGAAGCCGCTCCAACGTTGTCTTGGCTGGATGCTGTCATGCTGAAAGGTGAAGTGTCGCCCAGTCTGAGGTCGCTGCACTCTGGAGCAGCTTTTCTTCAAGGACCTCTCTGTATCTGGCTGCATTCATCNGAGGTCGCTGCACTCTGGAGCAGCTTTTCTTCAAGGACCTCTCTGTATCTGGCTGCATTCATCATTCCCTCAATTCTTTCCTTGGTCAGAGAGGTGACCAAGAACCCAACGGTCACTCTAAGAGAGATTCTGAAGTTCTCTGCAGAGATGGGAGAACCTGCTGGAAGGACGACTATCTCAGCAGCACCCATCAATCAGGCTTTTATAATAGAGTGGCTAGACGGAAACACTCCTGAGTAAAAGCATTTTCACTCCTGTGAACAGCATTTAAAGGACTCAGAGCATGAGGAAAAAGATTCTCTGGTCTGATGAGACAAATACTGAACTCTTTGGACAGAATTCCAAAACACTATGTCTGGTGAACACCAGGCACTGCTCATCACCTGGCTAACACCATCCCTACAGTGAAGCATGGTGGTGGCAGCATCATGCTATGGGTGCTTCTCAGCATCAGGGATAGGGAGACTGGACAGAACTGAAGGAAGGATGAATACAGCCAGATACAGAGAGGTCCTTGAAGAAAAGCTGCTCCAGAGTGCAGTGACCTCAGATTGGGGTGACAGTTCACCTTTCAGTGCGACAACGACCTGAAGCATCTGGTCAAGACAATGCTGGATCGGCTTCAGGACAAGTCTCTGACTGTCCTTGAGTGGCCCAGCCAAAGCCCAGACTTAAACCCCACAGAACATTTATGGACAGACCTGAAGATGGAGTTCACAGACGCTTTCATCCAATCTGACAGAGCCTGAGAGGATCTGCAGGAAGAACGGGATAAACTGTCCAAATCCAGGTGTCAAAGCTTGTAGAGACGAAGACAAGAAGACTCACAGCTGTAACTGCTGCCAAATGGGCTTCTACAAAGTCCTGAATTAAGGGTCTGAATACTTACGGAAATGAAAGATTTCAGTTTTTGATTTTTTAAATAAATTTGCAAACATTTGTAACATGTTTTCACTTGGTCATTATGGATTATTGAGTGTAGATTAATGGGCAAAAATGGCAATTTTATCAATTTAAAATTAAATCTACAACACAATAAAATGTGCAAAAAGTGAAGGNCAAAAATGGCAATTTTATCAATTTAAAATTAAATCTACAACACAATAAAATGTGCAAAAAGTGAAGGGATCTGAATACTTTCTGGAGGCACTGTATTCAATGTTTATACATGGTACGTTACTGACAATCATTTTCTAGAGGATAAAATTGTATTTCAGCTTTCCTGATTAGAAACCCCAACCACCTCAGCTGGCTCCTTTCAAAGGGGCAGTGGTTCATCATGGGAGATGAAATGATTGTAAAAGGGGAGTTTAATAATGTGTATGATGCAGCCTCTAACTTTGGTATCCTGGGACATTCGCTCACAGGCAAAAAAAACCAAAAGAACAAAAACAAAAAAAAAACAAAAAAACAAAACAAACACAGAATTAAATGCAGATATTTTCCTTTCACAAGAAACCCAGTTATCACAGTCAGAGGAAAAACTTATGATCAGTCCACAGTTTAGCCAAACCTTTTGTGTTATAACAGCAGACAAAAAGGATTAACCATATTAATTCACAGAAGAGTTCCATTCATCCTTAACAGTACTGTGATAGATCCTGAAGGTCNACCATATTAATTCACAGAAGAGTTCCATTCATCCTTAACAGTACTGTGATAGATCCTGAAGGTCAATATATCATAATTCAGGCAACTATTTTCAACAAAATATTTACAATTGTGAACCTGTATACTCCCAACAATGACCCAGCCTTTTTTCATACATTGTTTTCACAGATCTCTAACTTTACAGCCAATTCTATAACCATCATCGGAGACTTCAACACAGTTTTAAATCTATAGATTTACATCTATAGATCGCTCTAATACACCAGCAAATGTAAGGCTTTCTCATTCGGCAAAAACTATAAATGAATATATGGATGACTTTGGTCTTGTTGATAGCTGGAGACTCAGAAACAGATTAACGAGGGAATACACTTTTTTCTCCCCAGTACATCAGTCTTTCTCTAGAACCAGCAATTCAATTATTCCAAAAACTAATACTAAAATACATCCCATCATTCTCTTGCACCTGTATCTCTTACTGTGCAAACTAAATCCATTTCTAAACTGTCTCACATGGCGCTTCAACACCTCATTGTTAAAGGACCCTGAATTTGATAAAATTATAAGAAGAGAGTGGGCAGACTTTCTGGAAAGAAATGATTCTCCTTCTTCCATCCATCCATCCATCCATCCATCCATCCATCCATCCATTATCTTCCGCTTATCCGGGTCCGGGNCATCCATCCATCCATCCATCCATCCATCCATCCATCCATTATCTTCCGCTTATCCGGGTCCGGGTCGTGGTGGCAGCAGACAAAGCAGATCAGCCCACACTTCCCTATCCCCGGCCAGGCCCTCTAACTTCTCCTGGGGGACTCCGAGGAGTTCCCAGGCCAGCTGGGAGATGTAATCCCTCCAGCATGTCCTGGGTCTTCCCCAGGGCCTCTTCCNGTTCCCAGGCCAGCTGGGAGATGTAATCCCTCCAGCATGTCCTGGGTCTTCCCCAGGGCCTCTTCCCAGTTGGACTGCCTGGAAGACCTCCCTAGGGAGACGACCAGGGGGCATTCTTATTAGGTGCCTGAACCACCTCAACTGACTCCTTTTGTTGCGGAGGAGCAGCGGCTCTATTCCAAGTCTCTCCTGGATGTCCAAGCTTCTCACCCTGTCCCTGAGAGTGAGCCCAGACACCCTACAGAGGAACCTCATTTCCGCCGCTTGTATCTGCGATCTTATCCTTTCGGTCACTACCCAGAGCTCATGACCATAGGTGAAGATAGGAACATAGATTGATTAGTAAACTGAGAGCCTCGCCTTCTGGCTCAGCTCCCTCTTCACCACGACGGTCCAGTACAGCGTCCGTAGGACCTCGGATGCTGCACCAATCCGTCTATCAATCTCACGTTCCATCCTACCCTCACTCATGAACAAGACCCCGAGATACTTAAACTCCTCTGTCTGGGGTAGTGACTCCCTTCTAACCTGATTATGATTATGATCTTAATTTGCTTTGTATGGGCCTTATAAGGTAGTAGTACCACAACAACAGTCATTCTGCCTTCATAACACTTAATAAATATGGTTAGGGCTAGCAAATTAAGATCATAATTCATGTGCAACAACTCCCTTACTATCAATAAGCAGTAATTAGGAGGTTATTAAAAGAAAACTCTCAGTTACTGGCTAAGTAGTTGTAGAATACGGTCATGCAAAATAAGCTATTAATAAACACTTTATAATGACTAATAAAGAACCAATATGCTACTAATATGTATGCTAATATGTAGCTAATTAATGGTTAATAATGTGTACCTTAAAATAAAGTGTTACCTTTTTTTTTTTTTTTTTTNGTCATCCCTTTGCCTTCAGAGACTGATCTTTTTTTTTTTCTTTAAGATGAGGGGCGGGAGCCCTGGTTGGTGTTGGGGGATGCTGTCCTGCTCACGGTTGCATGGCTTCCTTCACTGGGCATGGGATTATTGAGGATTATTGAGTTCTGCTGCTGTGTGTGTGTGTGTGTGTGTGTGTGTGTGGGGGGGGGTGTCTTGGCCTGGTCTGCCATGGTTTTGGCTCCAGTTCCATCCCTCACCTGGGTGATCTGTCTCTCCTTCGCCAGCTTGGTGGGCCTTGCTCATGTGTGGGGCATGGGTGTGTTGGCCTTTGACCTGCTGTGCCCCACCCCTGGCAGTTGATCCCTGTGGCAGTGTGGCCCTTGTGGTGTGGCACTGGGATCATCCCTGTGGACCGCTGCCGGCGCCATGTTCCTTTCCTGGCTCCTGGGCTCGTCCGTTGCCCTGGTTCTCCTCTGTTCCGCGGGGCTCTGTATCCTGGGGTTTCTTTCTGTCTGGGGCGTGCCGCCTGGCCATGTGACTTCTGTTGGGTTTGGAGAGGTCTTTGTGCTCTGCTGAGGTTCTGTATTTAGGTCCCAGCCTGACATACCAGCTCCAATATCAACCTGATCTTCAGTGGTGATCTGGATCTCTGGAGGTTGGGCCAGTGTTTGAGACCATCACCACCCCTCGGTGCTGGGTGTTCTCAGAGGGGATCGGATCAGGACTCTGGTGATCTGGATTTCATGCATGGAACTTCACAAATTAAACCACCAGACTGTTTATTACTGTCACTGCTTGTTTATGTGTTTTTGTTTGTTTGTCTTTGTCTTGTTGTTCAGGTGTTTAACCCTTGATAGAAATTGATTATTAGTGTTAAAATATAGACGCAAGCGACAAAGCAGGGTCCAAGCACGTGCGACGACTCGACGAATGATTCAGTTTTAGCAGAAGTTGTGTGTGCAGATATTCACTAAGTTTGGTCACAATAGACCTATTCATTAATGAGATATCGCAGTGTTTGTCAAATAAGCAACGCCCACTCAACTTTGTCAGCCAACTGCAAAAAAATGACAAAAAGAATATCAAAAAAATGAAACGGTACTTTTTTCCGGCTTGGTCCAGACATGCCACAAGCAAATTTTGGTGATGACTGAGCTAAAACTGTAGGAGGAGATACGAAAATACACTTTTGGACAAAATTCAAAATGGCGGAAAATCTAGTCGGGGGAAGAGGTTAGACTATACCATTGGATACATATACACCCAAGGAATGCAGAAAAAAAATAATGTTGATCCTATGACTTGCAGTTCAATAATTATAGTCCAAAATGTAAATGTGCTTATTGGCCACCTTCAGGCCAATCCGCGTATTTTTTTTTTTTTTTTTTTTTGAGTAGTGGATGAGATATTGAACCAATCTATTAAATTTTGTTGCTGTGTTTGAGAATGAAATGCTAAAGACAAAAGTTGTAAAAAAATTCAAAATGGCAGCAAAACTACAAGATGGAAATGGGTGTGGCTTACATGAATAGATTCTTAATAGTCCATGGAATACAGAGGAAAAAAAGAGTTTTGATTCTACGATCTACAGTACAGAAGTTATTGATGAAAGTTTACTGTGGGTGTTATAGAGTCCCCATCAGGTCGGTTGATGACTCATTTTTTTTTCAGATGTCTTTAGTGAACATGTCCACCAGGTTTGGTTACAGTAGACTAATTTTATTAGGAGATATACCACATTTTGTAGCACACATTGTCAAATTAGCCATGCCTCCAACTTTGTCAGCCAATTACCAGCAAAACAGTAAAGAATATCAAAAATCTAAAATGGTACTTTTGTGTGGCTTGGTCCAGAGATGCCACCTGCAAATTTTGATGATGACTGAGCCAAAACTGTAGGAAGTGTAGCATTACTGGAACAACTGAAGTTTAATAACTCTCTGGTTATGTTTTTCTGGAATGAGATAACNGTGTAGCATTACTGGAACAACTGAAGTTTAATAACTCTCTGGTTATGTTTTTCTGGAATGAGATAACAAACCTTTATAGACATTAACCATAAAGTCCTAGCTGAAGTCACAGACTCCTTCCCCCAACAGCCATGCAAAACATACAAAACATATACTCCTTCCCCCCTCACCTTTCCTGCATCTCACATGCACTCTTTAACAAGAACCATGTGAAGATAACATTCACTTTAAACATATTGAGAAGCATTCAGGAACTCATCTCAGGATCTCCTGCTGTGACCTTCTCCTCTTTAGTTGTTAAAAGCCTTCAGGACAGATACTCTAATGACAAAGAACAGAACTTTAACTTCCTGTGACCTCACGGATGCCATGGTAACCAGACGTTATCACCTCAGAGAGACTTGGCAAAACTTTGATCTCAAAAGCTCCTCTGCAATAAAAGAAAAGAACACACAGCCACCCTTATCTGCATTTGACCATCTCACAAATTCCTTCCAAACTGTCACCTCACTGACTCCAGACTGTCTACAAACCAAAGGTCTCACAGAATTAAGGACTCCGATTTCACTACATCAACTAAGATTCTAAAGAATCTATTCAGGAAACAAGAAGATGTCTGAAGTTATAAAGTCATGAAACAAATTGCCATCTCTCTCTCTCTCTCTTGACTGCATTAAACTATGTTTAGATACTGAAATTCATTTTCATTTACTACATGCTTGTGTTGTGTTTGTGTAGATAAAATATTTAGTTTAATAAGTGTTATATTTCTCCAACATACTTCTGAAATCACAGAACATCACACTGTCATCCTATGGTCCTTTAAGTTCACACAAAGTCTGTTTTAACAATCTACAACAGTCTGAGCTTTTGTTTTATCTCTGTAATCTTTAGAATGGTTATATTGATGTAGAAATATATTTTAAGTAAAGATCATTAGATTTCATAATAGAGTGTTTTAGATGTTAGATTTTGTGATAAATTCCTATTGGACAACAAAATAGATGATTTATTTGTGTAACGTGGTTTTACTTGTGTCAGCATGTCATACTGAGTTTACTAAGTGAAAATTCTATGCATCATGCTTTGACAATGGAAAATGAGTGGAATTAGTATAAATTATGTTTCTTTGATATCACAGAGATTAGGCTATANTGACAATGGAAAATGAGTGGAATTAGTATAAATTATGTTTCTTTGATATCACAGAGATTAGGCTATAATCAAGCTGCTTCGAACTGCTGCCTCTTTTCATGACATCATCAGGAAAGTTCCACAAAACAAAGAAATCTGGGTGTGTTCTCCACAACGCACAAAAGACTCTGTTTAAAAGACCACAGCAGCCTTTGTTCATGCTCTTGGTTCTCTTTTTGTTTGCTTTTGCTCTTTTTTCTACTCTTTTCGCTTTTTGTCTTCCACGCTGCTTCGCGGCTTTTTTGCGGCTTCTTCTCTCTTNTTCTACTCTTTTCGCTTTTTGTCTTCCACGCTGCTTCGCGGCTTTTTTGCGGCTTCTTCTCTCTTAGTTCTTCTTTAAATCCTTCCACGCCACTACAACTCCGACTAGCGGGTTCTTTTATCCTTAAAGTAATCTCAAGTATTTTGCTTAGCTGCTCCAAGAACTTCCAGCCTGAGTAAGCCCCAGATGTTATCACAACCTCCATGTCATTTCATCCAAGCTATTCAGTTTTAGCTACAGTTAATTCTTAAAGTTAGTGCTGCTCCATCACGTTCCTCGACTCCAGTGACTCATTGGAATTAAACTCATGTCCTGCAACTAACCTATTCGACCCGAACGTCCAGCTCCCAGCTCCAGTGACCCGTCAAACGTGCACTGATCTGGTTCCGAAGGAAGACTTGTCGTTTGGATCCGTAGTCAACAGCCATGAATCCAAACATCTGTGTCGTGCAGTGATTCCACCAAGACATGACCCATGCTGGATGCGCCCGAGTCAAGACTGTGTGATCAGGAAAGAGTGCAGACATCACGAGTGATCACATCCAATGTAAGAGATCTTGGCTTTGCCAACATTAAAGTGATGCAGGCTAACTATTTTCCATTTCCTTAACTTTCTTACTAACATCTTGGTAAAAGTAAAGCTAGACTCAGTTAACATTAGAATAGGTTAGGATTTTATTTTGAAAATCCACCAATTTTCTGTTGTCAAGCCTGGTTATCATATCTTAAATAATACCTACCTCATTTGTGTATTATTCCATTTTTCATGTGTAAATAAATGTTAAACTGAAATATCACTTTGCCTGTTTCAGTTTGGAGAAGGCATCACTGAATGAGAATGAATTCTTCCTTTAAGATTTGAGACTGAGTATTAATTCAAGACTTGAGGCCGAATATTAATTAAAGAATCAAAATGTTAAGTTCAAATGACTTTTTCTCCACATAACGTGGAGCGGAGCCCCTGGATTAAATAAATTTAATATTTTTTCATTGAAATTATGATCTTAACATTACGACTTTGATTAACTTACCATATATACTCGACTATAAGCCGATCTCAACTATAAGCCGACCCCCCAATTTTTGACCTGCAAATTTAGCTTTTTACAGAAATCCAAACATAAGCTGACCTCCCAAAGTTGCTCCATCAATTTATTTGTTTAGCAAATTAGCCTACCTTTTTTTCTGGATATTGTCATAGAATTCCTATGATTTTCTGAAAATAATCCATGTACCGTGCCGGTAAACAGCTGATTACATAACTAACATTAGCTGTCATTAAGTTTTCCAGACTCCTCTTACTCTTCTGAATCGCCAAACATTTCAACGATGCAGTGATGAAGGTAAGGAAAGTTTTACAAATGAGCTTTAATTATCATGGCGCATATTTAGCTTCTTTAGCTGTGGAATTATGGTGAGTTTTATTTAAGAATCTCACCGTTAAGTGTTTTCAGTAATTATCCTGTACCTGAGTCGATGTGGGTCTGTGTATGTGCTGGAACATTCAGCGATACAGAGTTTTGTAATTCCCTCAGCCGACCTCCTGATGATGTTCCATCAGTTTATTAATTTAGCAAATTACCTGTTTTCCTGAGTATTGTCATAGTATTCCTGTGATTTTCTGAAAATAATCCACGTACGGGTCGTGGCTGTTTTAAACTTCACCGCTTTAACGGGGCTTCTCTTCCTGACGCACACCGGAATGATTACATTGCCTCTTGTTCTTTTCGTGGATTATTTATTTTTAAAATCAAAACAACAAAACATGACGTGAGGTGCCGCTGCCCCGTTCCTCCAGCTCAATGTCTATAGATCCTCTGTGACGGAGCCGGTACGTATCATAGCGGATCATAGCGGCACTTCAAGGAGCCGGCTCTGATCAATCAGCATATTAAAACTAATAACTTATTTGATTTCACTATTCCCAAATTAAATATTTTAAACATTTGATAATTAACCAAGAAATGGCTCTAACACCGGTACCGGTAAAGATGATATTTATTTCAGCAGCTGATTACATTAGCCTTACTGGCCTCCGCAAAATGTGCTTAATAAGATGTTTTGTCAGGAAATATCTCATTATTAGGTATGATTTAAACTAGTTTCCATGGGTAGTGGTAATTGGTAGTATTTCCACGCCTGGAAATTTTGATCTGATTTGAATTATTTGACTATAAGCTGACCCCCCAATTTGCATTGTGAAAATTGGTGAAAAAAACTCAGCTTATAGTCGAGTACATATGGTAATTATTGAGCATATGTATACGCTACAGAGGAGATACGAAAAAACTGTTTCGGAAACAATTGAAAATGGCAGAAATGGGCATGGCCTATGTGATTAGATCTGTGTAAATCCAAGGAATCCAAAGAAAAAAAAATTTTGATTCTAGGACTTACGGTTCACAAGTTATAGATCAATATAAGCCAAACTTTTGAATTTGTTATTATAGAGCCACCTTCAGTCCAATTGGTTTACATTTTGACGCCTGAGTAGCGGTGAAGGTTTTGAAGCTACGTGCCAAGTTTCATAGCTGCAGCTTTTATGGTTTCTGCTGCCCAAATACTTTTAGCAGAAAAGAATAATAATAAATACAGCCACAAGTGGCAATTACTGGGGTCCAAGCACGTGTGAAGACTCAATGAATTATTCAGTTTTTGCAGAAGTCATGTGTGCACATATTCGCCAAGTAGTTTGGTGACGATAGACCTAAACATTCATGAGAGATCACAGTTTTTGTCAAATAAGACACGCCCACTCACGTTTAGCAGATAATTGTAGCAAAATGGTAAAGAATATCAAAAACTGAATCAGTAACTTTATTCCATTGGGCAAGGGGGCCATGGTTTCTGACACCCAGATACTTTTAGCAGAGAATGAAGTGTGATCCAAGCAATAAGAATAGGGTTCCCATCCCTTCGTGCTTGGAGCTCCAAAAAGCATTAGTAATTTTATTCCAGCATGGGAGGGGGCCATGACATGCATGCCTGCACAACAGAAATTCTAACAGTGCAACATGTGGGGGGGAGTCACATGGGCGCTGAACTAGATGGACGCACATTAGCGGAGCTCCAATAACCCACCACCAAATTCTGTTAATTCAAGCATATTTATTCCACCTTTCCCAACTACAACTACCACCGCAGTTATAAACTGTTTATCTTAATCACTATTGTGTAAGAATAGCAACTTTACAAGATATCGAAGTCTTCAAAGGGTGCGGTTATCTTCAAAGGGTGCCGTGGGTACAAGACAGAGCCCACAGTCAGAAGTTCACATCACACTGCCAAAACAGACGGACCTTGGCTCTAACATGGAGAATTTGCTGACTGAAGTGAACCGTATGAATTCCACACAATACTGATGGTGGCCGCGGATGTATCAACAATAACGGAAACAACAAAAACAACAACGGAACTGAACAACTCTGTCAACGCCATTCAAGAGAGGCTAACAGAATCCAAGGGCCGCCTAGTTAGTGTGGAGGACACAGTTAAGCTGCTGATGAATGCTAACAAGCAGAATAACAAACGTTTGGAAACATTGTGGAACTGTGTCGAGGACTTGGAGAATAGGAGCTGACGCAATAACGTCAGGTTGATTGGCCTTAAAGGAGGGTGCAGAAGCAGGCAATCTGATTAAATGTGTACAAATCATCATGTCCGAGGGATTTGGTATCCAGCTAGACACAGAGTTTGAGATTGAGAGAGCACACCGGGCCCTGGCCCCCAGGCCCAGTGAAGATCAACCTCCCAGTCTAGTGCTAATACGATTTCTGCGTTTTTCGGCAAGAGAGAAAGTACTGAAAGCGGCCAAAGCAAAGAGAGGAGTCAAGTGGAATGGATGCAAAGTTTATTTCTTTCCAGATATGTCCAGAGAACTGGCTGAAAAAATGGAGGGCATTTACTACGGCCAGGAAAATGCTGCAGAAAATCAACGTGCGCCACCCAGCAGTTCTATGCTTCACGTGGAAAGGAAAAACCAAGTTCTTTACCAGCAGTACAGAAGCAGAGAAATTCATTAAGGAACACTGCAGTGATGGTAATGATGGAGAGAACATCTGATGCAACAAGTGGAATAACTTTTCAGGTATGACAGGGTGGGGAGAGGGAGTGGGACAGAGACGTCTAATTAGAGCCAGGCTATTAACTGGCATGGCACTTCACGGACCGTATCATGCGCCTTTTTTTCTTTTTCTTTGTGGGGTTTATTCTGCCTGGTTGTTTTGATCTGTTAGTTATTCTGGCAGGAATATTTTATTTCCACATTTTAGGGTGTAAGATTTATTTGCTGTTTATTTGTTGTTTTAAGATGCAGCATTTACAATGTTCACTAGCAATAACTGAGCACAGATATACAGTGCAGCAACATAATTTCCTCTATAGGAATTCTCATTTTAAAGTCAACCATTTGAAACAATGTATGTTTGCACATGAATGCATGAAGTTTGAGGCGTGAAAATGGTGAATTTTATATCATGGAACATTAATGGATGTGGAAACCCAATTAAGAGGAAAAAGATATTATCATACCTTAAAGGTAAAGGTATTGCATTTGTACAAGAAACACATTTCAAAGAAGCTGAAGCACTGAAATTTAGAAAAGATTGGGTGGGCCAGGTATTCTATTCAACACTTAATAGTAAACAAAATGGGGTAATGCTAATTAACAAAAAACTTAGGTTTGTACTACTTGGGAAATTTAAAGACAAGAAAGGGAGGATCATATGTATAGATGCTCTTATTAATGGGGTGAAAGTGGTACTTTGCAACATAAAGTATATGCACCTAATAAGGAAGACCCAGACTTCATCAATGAGGTTAATAAAATTTTGGGTACCAAAGAGGGACAAATCATTCTAGCAGGAGATTTTAACTAAGTCATGAATCTCTGTTTAGATAAAAGCAAATATCAGACATCACCAGCTCCAAGGGACAGGGCTGCTTTACATATGCTCATGGAGGATATAGGTCTGGTGGATATATGGCGGCTGGTGAATCCATGTAGAAAAAAATACACATTTTTCTCTCACCGCCACAAATCCTATTAAAGGACAGACTTCTTTCTCTTATCCAAATCTGTTATTGAACAGGTGATAGATTGTAAAATTGGTCCAATAGCATTATCTGACCACGCACCAGTTGAAATTCAAATTGATTTGAATATAGAAACAGGGAAGACGGAAAGATGACGAATGAACACTATGCTGTTAAAAGATGAAGTGTTTAGTGATAAGTTAGCTGAGGATCTGACCTGGTTTTTTGAACTAAATGTAGGGACCACAGAAAAGCTGTCGTCAGTATGGGAGGCATCCAAGGCATACATAAGAGGAAAATTAATAGCACAAACATCTAAAAGGAAAAAAGAAAGTATGGAGCAGATAACAGAGTTGGAAGCAGAGATAACTACATTGGAAAATATATTGTCAAGGCAACATACTGCTGACTTATATAAAGATTTGTGCAATCTTAAGTATAAATTAAATAACATATATAACAAAAAAGCAGAATATGCACTATTTAGATTAAGAACAAATTTCTTTAAAGGTGGTGACAAAGCTGGGAAGCTGCTTGCACGACAGTTAAAGCAGCAAAACATAAATAGTGTTATACCTGTAATTAAGAAGGGGAATACATTAGTGTCATCATCTAAAGAAATAAATGAGGTCTTTCAGCGATTCTGTGAACACTTATATACGATCGATTACACATGATCAGGAGGAGCTAAACCAGTTTTTCTCCAACATAAAACTGCCTAAATCATCCCAACAACAAGTTGAATCCTTGGATGCTCCAGTTACTGAAGATGAAGTCAGACGGGCTATTGTGGCTATGAAAATGGGAAAATCTCCAGGTATGGATGGCTTTTCAATTGAATACTATAAGAAATTCTTGGACATACTGGCCCCTATCTTAACGAAAGTCTATTTGGAAGCATTTAATCTGGAATCTCTGCCCAATACATTTAACAAGGCATTAATATCACTGATCCCTAAAATAGACAGGGATGCATTAGATCCTTCAAATTACAGACTGCTAAAAGTCTAATTAATGTAGACTGTAAAATACTAACTAAAATATTAGCTTCACGATTAGAGAAAGAGTTGCCATCTATAATTAATTCTGACCAGGTTGGTTTTATAAAAGGCAGGTCCTCAAGTGACAATTTAAGAAGACTACTACATTTAACATGGCAGAACTCCTCAAGTAGTCTCCCAGTTGCTTCCATCTCCCTGGATGCCGAAAAGGCGTTCGACAGGGTTGAATGGAGATTTCTAACCACAGGACTGTCATTCTTCGGGTTTGGCTCTGTCTTTAAATTGTGGATCAGTATTCTATATAAAAACCCTAAGGCTGCAGTTATTGTAAATGGTATAATATCCCCATTCTTTAACGTTCTGCGGGGTACATGCCAAGGCTGCCCCCTCTCCACGCTGTTATTTACGGTTTTTTTGGAACCTTTGGCTATCATGATTAGAGCAAATCCAAATATTAAGGGGGTGAATGCAGCAGGAAAGTAACATAAGTTGATGCTATATGCTGACAATATTTTATTGCTGGTCAGCGACCTCACAAACTCCTTACCCCCGTTAATGAACGCAAGCCAGTCATATTCTGAGTTATCAGGTTACAAAATCAACTATAATAAATCTGGGGCTATGTCAATATCAAAACTCTGCAACTCAAATTTAGTATCTCGGTTTAATTTCAGATGGGTGCCAGTTCGAATGAAATACTTAGGAGTCAAACTCAGTCAGAATCTGGATGAAATAATTGCTTTAAACTATGATCCATTACTAGATAAGATAAAAGCTAATCTGGATAAATGGGGGCACTGAGATTATCACTTTGGGGTAAAGTAAACGTCAAAATGGTCGTAGCTCCTCAGTTTAATTATCTTTCTATGATGCTTCCTTTAAATATTTCGAATTCAATTTACAAGCAGTATGACAAAACTATCAGTGATTTTCTATGGGATAAGAAGAAGCCTAGACTCAAAATGAGTAAGATGTGTATGTCCAGGGACAGAGGTGGACTTGGCCTACCAGATGTCAGGGCATATAATTTATCCTTTGAAATAACCAAATTAGCTAAACACTGGGACAGGGCTGATTTGGAGTTGGATTGGGTAATCATAGAACAAAGCCTGGCTGCCCCACACTGTCCTATTTACATCCTCTCACAGCATGTGGAAAATAAGATGTATCTAAATCCCATACTGTCTCATTCAAGGAATGTGTGGAGTACAATCCATAAAGTTTGTAAAATGTCACATTTAAATCAGTTATACTCCTCACTCTGGAATAACCCTAAAATATGCATTGGAAAGGAAATGGTGTACTGGAAAGAATGGCAGACTAAAGGAATAAACATAGTGGGTGACCTATACGAGAAAGAAATACTTGTTTCATATTTAGATTTGCAGAATAAGTATAATACTTTAAACAAAATCAATTTCTGGAAATATTTACAAATAAGACATTGTATTAACAGTATATTCAAGAACAGTGGACCAGTAACCCTTTAACTGAGTACTTTACGTTACCACAGGAAGTTCAGAAAGCATCCGTGTTCTATAAAATGTTCAAACACTCCATGGGTGAATCATGTAATAATCTCAAACTAATATGGCAAAAGGACCTTGGAAGCAATATTGAAGATGATGAGTGGTCAGATATTTTATCAAATGTGGGCAAAAAACATTAGGGAAGCTAGAGGGAAATTCATTCAATACAAGATAATACACAGATATTACTGGACACCAACTAGATTAAACAAAATTGGACTTGCTGACACTAATTTGTGCTGGAAGTGTAAGAATGATGTGGGCACATACTTGCACGTGATTTGGGAGTGCTCCATGGTTCACCCTTTTTGATGTAAAAGTTCTGACCTATTGAGTAACTGGTTGGGTTCCATACTGCCTTTACATCCATGGTTTTGTCTTCTTGGTGATAAGGCAATGGTACCTAACATAACTAATAACAGATTTACTGTCGTAAAAGTTGGACTTGTCACAGCTGCAAGAATTATATTGCAAAACTGGAAAAATCCCAGATGTCCCACTGTGAAGGAATGGACTGAAGAAATGATTAGGATTTCATCATATGAACATATGTTGGGTGGAATTAACAATGAGGGGAAAACAAAAGAGACATGGGATCAATTCTGGTTACATGTTAATTTAAATGTAACATAGGATGGTAAACAAAAAACTTATTTATTGATTCCTTGCTTTTCATGTTCATGCTTTTATTTGTTTTTGTGTTACATCAACTTTTACATCAAAAAGGGTGAACCATGGAGCACTCCCAAATCATGTGCAAGTATGTGCCCACATCATTCAACTGCAGTAGGACTCATTAGTCAAACCAGAGACTGGCACTGACCACCCCACCCCATCCCCACCCCCACTCCACCCACACACTCACACATCCCCCCAGTCATCACACGATGCACTACATCCATTCACTTACAATGTAAATTCTATAACCATTGGACTCTATGCGCTACATTAACGCACATTCCCTGTATATTATATTGTACCATCCTCTGTATATTGTACATTTTATACATTGTGTATATTGTACATTTTTTGATCATATATTTGTATTTATCTTGTATATTTTTCTTTTCCTTCCTGAGCACCATGCACCAGAGCAAATTCCTTGTATGTGAAAACCTACTTGGCAAAAATAAATCTGAATCTGAATCTGAATCTTAGGGAATTTTGATTTGTATGGATGTACTGTACTGTGTCTGCTCTATGATTTGCTGCTGCACTGTTGTGGGAAAATAAATAAAAAATTTGAATTATTAAAAAAAAAAAAAAAAAANAAAAAAAAAAAAAAAAAAACAGTGCAACATGTGTCAGGTGGAAATTGAACCCGGGATGTACTGGTCACCAGGCAAATAGCCTAACCACTACACCATGAAGAAAACACAGGAATACTTGAGTGTGTGTTTGTGTCTACAGTGGAAGATTTGATCCAATTATCTGATTGGTGAAAACATAATACTTTGAAAATATATAAAGTAAAAACTTTAATGTAGATTTATACCAAAAGTCATAGCACATGTGAGAGAACATGGCTCAACAGATTAATGTTTCAATGGTGTATGTAGCTCAAAGTGTGTAGGTGTAGTTATATGACAAAGATTGTAAGATAAGGGAAAACATGCCCACTCAAAGTTGGCAGCCTATTGTAGCAAAACGGGAAACAATATCAAAAAACAAAGTGATAACTTTTGCCCGGCTCGGTCCAGACTTTCTATGGGCAAAATTTTGTAAGGATTGAGACAAAATTGTAGTTGGAGATACGAAAAAATGATTTTGGATAAAATTCAAAATGGCGGAAAACGTAGTGAGGTGGGAATGGGTTGGGCTGCATTGATATATGTATCTACATCCAAAAAAATCAGGAAAAAAAATTATGATTGAATGACTTATGGTTCAATAGTTATAGGCCAAAATGTAACCATGCATATAACAGCGCCATCTTCAGGCCGACTGGTGTAAATTTATTTTGCTTGGTTGCTGGTGAGATTCTTAACCTATCTATGGAGTTTGACAAATGAATTTTTATCTCAAAAACTATAAAAATTACAGCAACCAATCTCCATAGATTTTCAAGTTTTTTACAAGTTTTTTTTTAAAAATAAAAATGGCGGAAATGCTGGCAATTGAAAATGGGCATAGCCTACATGGATAGATGCATCATTGCCCAAGCAAGACAAGAATTTCGATTCCACAATCTACGGTTTAGAAGTTATTGATGAAAATGTGCTGTGGTCTATTGTGGTTGTTATAGCGCCCCCATCAGGTCGATTGATGATTCATTTGTTGCAGGAGNGCTGTGGTCTATTGTGGTTGTTATAGCGCCCCCATCAGGTCGATTGATGATTCATTTGTTGCAGGAGACATTACTGCATATGTGTACCAAATTTGGTTCCAATGAAGTAATTCAATCTGGAGATATACCACATTTTGTAAAATGAGTCATGCCCCCTCAATTTTGGCAGCCAATTACAGCAAAATGATGAAGAATATCAAAAAACAAAGTGATAACTTTTTTTTCCTGGCTTGGTCCAGAGATGCCACATGCAAATTTTGGTGATGATTGAGCTAAAACTGTAGGTAGATAGGTAGAACTGTAGATAAAAAAACTATTTTGCAAACATTTCAAAATGGCGGAAAATCTAGCCAGACAGAAATGGGAGTGGCCTATGTGGATAGATGCACATACATCCAAGGAAAACAGAATTTTGATTCTAGGGTGTAGGGTTCAAAAGTTGTAGACCAATGTATATCAAATTTTTGAAGTTGGTATTACAGCGCCACCTTTAGGCCAATGGAACGGCGCATCCCTAGTCACAATAGACCTAATCATTCATGAGATATCAGTTTTTGTCAAATAAGCCACTCAACTCTGGCAGACAATTGTAACAAAATGGTAAAGAATATCAAAAAATGAATCAATAATAACATAACAATAAGTTTATTCCAGTGGGCGGGGGGCATGGTTTCTGACACCCAGATACTTTTAGCAGGGAATGAAGTGTGATCGGAGCAATAAGAATAGGGTTCCCATCCCTTTGTGTTGGGAACCTGAAAAAGCATTGGTAACTTTATTCCAGCATGGGAGGGGGCCATGACATGCATGGCTGCACAACAGAAATTCTAACACTGCAACACGTGTCAGGTGGGAATCGAACCCACAATGTACTGGTCACCAGTCAAACAGCTTAACCACTACACCATGAAGAAGACATAGGAAGACGTGAGTGTGTGTTTGTGTCTACAGTGTAGGATTTGATCGTAAATTTAACTAAATGAATGAATTTGATTGCAAAATGAATCATGCCCCCTCAACTTTGGAAGCCATTTACAGCAAAACAATAAAGAATATCAAAAGACAAAGTGGTAACTTTTTTCCGACTTGATCCAGAGATGCCACATGCAAATTTTGGTGATGACTGAGGTAAATCTGGTGGCGGAGATACGGAAAAACTGTTTTGCACACATTTAATAATGGCGGAAAATCTAGCCAGATGGGAATAGGAGTGGCCTATGTGGATAGATGCGTATATATCCAAGGAATCCAAGGGAAAAAAGAATTTTGATTCTAGAGCTTAAGCCCTAGAATCAAAATTCTTTTTTAAAAAGTGATTAAAGTAAAATGATTGGAAAAAGAATTTTAAAAAAATTGAAAGAAAAAAATGAAAGAAAAATGGAAAAGTTATAGACCATTATACATCAAAATTTTTAAGTTATTACAGCGCCACCTTTAGGCCGATGGGTTTGGGTTTTGATGGCTGAGTAGCGGTGAAGTTTTTGAAGCTATGTGCCAAGTTTCGTAGCTCTAGCTTTTACGGTTTCTGCTCCGCAGGTACTTTTAGCAGATAATAATAATAATAATAATAATAATAATAATAATAATAATAATAATAATAATTTCAAGAGGGTTCNATAATAATAATAATAATAATAATAATAATAATAATAATAATAATAATAATAATTTCAAGAGGGTTCCCAGCACTTCGTGCTTGGACCCCTAATAATAATCCTATCAATTTCAAGAGGGTTCCACACACTTCGTGCTTGGACCCCTAATAATAATAAAAATCCTAACAATTTCAAGAGGGTTCCACACACTTCGTGCTTGGACCCCAAATATTAATAAAAATCCTAACAATTTCAAGAGAAATTGTTAGGATTATTAGCGTTATTGTTAGGGGTCCAGGCACGAAGTGCGTGGACCCCTAATAAAGAAGAAGAAGCAGTGGTTCTACTCTGACCTCCTTCCTGTCTCCGACCTCTTCACCCTCTCCCTCACCCCTTCATCTCCTCCCTAAGGCCGGTTTCATCACATCTGAGCTAAGGATTAACTCAGATGTGATGAAACCTTACCATCCCATGTCCTGGCATTCATGGGTCTTGCACTTTCATGATGGCCACACATGACAACAGGGAGCCCTAACTGGTGGCCCGCAGGCCAAATGCGGCCCACGGGTCCTATATATCAGGCCTTCTCTTTAAAAAAAAAAAAAAAAAAAAAAAAATCTTGTGCTTCAGTCACACTTACCTTGGGATTGCGTGGTCATAAAATGTCATTCTTGGGCTCATTTTGTTGAGAAGAAGCTAAGATTTCCAAAGATATTTGTATATCTCTATTTTATTGAGAGAGTGCGATTATAAAACATTGTGAACGCTATATAGGGACAAGCACATGGTCTCCAGTCTGTCAGTGGAATATTATGGACACATTACACATGGGGAATGCATGCTTGTTGCCATTACTACGTAAAAGCTGATAGGACCACTGACCTATTAATCAAATCCTCTGCTAGTCCACTATCGAGTCACAGAGAGGGATTTTAAAATTTAGACAGCCCTCGGAAGTTAAATCATCAGAAAGCAAGGTTTTAAAAGCTAGGTTTTAGCTTGGAGGCCATCTTGGGCTTTAGTTACATTTATCTCGGGATCGCGTGGTCATAAAATGTCATGCTTGGGCTCATTTTGTTCGGGAGAATCTAAGCTTCCGTAGATATTTATATATCTCCTTTTTATTAAGAAATGGTGATTATAAAACACTGCAAATGCTACAATGGAAGTGCTGGGCCCGGTGCCGGGCTACTCTGGTTGCAAAGGGTTATGTTTAAAAATAAATAAAAATTAGAAAATTGTTTTCCGATGTTATTACCAAATGAGAGAAAAAGATCAGATCAGGTTGGGTCCAGGGGGTGGGAAATGACAGTGATCTGNGGGGGGGGGGGGCATGCTTGACATAATTTGGCCCTTGGGGAAAATTAGGTCAGGAACCCTACAACAACAATAGGATGGTGATGCTGTTGGACAAACCAGCAGAAATAGAAGTAGCTTCTAGTTCAGTCAACCACAACAAAACGTAGAGGTAGTGAGAAGACAGTTGTTGAACTATCTTAGCAGCCATTTGGAAGTCTTTACTCTCAACTTTCATGGAGGGATCATGTAGTTGCTGGAACTTCTTCATTTCCTCTGCCAGTTGCTCGTCAAAGTTGTTTGAGATTGTTCATGTTTTTATCCCTCTCTCTGCATATTTCCCCTCTGCACTTCTTCACTTGGCCAATCATCAATGAAGGTGCGTTTTCGCCACATGGACATCAACTGCATTGTTTCAAACTTTAAGCGGTGCATTTGAGTGACCCTTGAATGCTGTATCCGTGGCCTACCATTTTAACTGCAATTAAGTCACACTTTCCGCGTGGCCACTGATCTGCTTCTATTTGAAACATAAACCAGCCTTAAGGGTGAGTCCCCCCACACCCTGCACAGGAAATTCATTTCTTCCACCTATATCTGCAATTTCATCTCTTACAAGTCAGCCAATTGGCAATAAGACACAATGGTCTAAATATCCCAAAACAAACCTGACATTTTACATTTTACAATCTTTGCATTACAGCTGCATATTAGCCCTATGAAGTGAAATTAACGTCAAACATCTAGCAGTTGTGGAAATTAGAACTGGCATTGTGGTTTGTGGATATATTTCCTGTTCTGTTTAACTGTCTCACCATCACTGGGCACCCCCTGCAATTCAATGGTGGTGGTGCGGGCCTTCTTCTTGGCAGGGCCTCCCTCAGACGAAGGTTGCCGCTGCTTCTTGTCTCCGGTGGTCGAGTCCTCTGGGGTGGCAGCTTGGACTGATGTGTCTGGTGGAGGGCCAAAGGGATTCTCCTCTGGGTCCTCAACCTCTGGGGCAATGGGCAGGTACAGCAGAGCTTGATAGTCCTCCAGCTCTTCATCGCTGCAGAAAAAGACCCAGGAAACGACTCAGGAAACCTCTCAGCACATTTTCACTCTCACTCACAGCAGTACTTTAGTTTACAATTTAACGTTTATACCTGTAACAGAAAGTCTTCTTAATTGAAAGTTTCTTATTGGAATTTTAAAACGAATATAATTAAGCAACATCACACAAGAGGAAGTGCTGTTATACTGTATATAAGCAAGGCTGTGATTTGATCATAGGCAAGAGGCTAAGTGCCGAAGATAATCAAAATTTGCAAAAAATTCAAAATGGTGGACAAACTATAAGCTGGAAATGGGCGAGGCTTACATGGATAGATGTGTCTTAGCCTAAGGAGTACGGGGAAAAAGAATTTTGATTCTACGAGCTACAGTTCAGACATTAAAATTTACTATGGGTGTTATAACACCCCCATCAGGTTGGTTGAGGACTCATTTTGTTGAGATGTCTTTAGTGAACATTTCCACCAAGTTTGGTTACAGTAGACTAATTCTTTCAGGAAATATACCACATTTTGTAGCGCGTTGTACAACAAGCCATGCCTACAACTTTGTCAACCAACTGCAGCAAAACCATAAAGAAAACCAAAAATCCAAGAAGGCACTTTTTTGCGGCGTGGTCCAGAGATGCTACCTGCAAATTTTGGTGATGACTCAGCAAAATCTGTAGGAGTAGCGAAAAAACTGTTTCTGGAACAATTCAAAATAGCGGAAAATCTTCCCAGGCAGAAAGTGGCCTATGTGGACATACACGTATACATCCAAGGAATCCAAGGAAAAAAGAATTTTGATTTGAGGACTTACGGTTCAAAAGTTATAGACCATTATACACCAAAACTTTGAAGTTGTTATTATAGCGGTAAACCGCTATAATAACCGATCGGCCTTTAAAACCGATCGGTTTACTTTTTGACGCCTGAGTAGTGGTGAGGTTTTTGAAGCTATGTGTCAAGTTTCGTAGATCTAGCTTTTACGGTTTCTGCTGCCCAGATACTTTTAGCAGAGGAAAATAATAATAATAACAATAATAATAATAATAACAATAATGATAATAATAATAATAAAGCCGCAACCAGCAATAAGTGGGGTCCAAGCATGTGCAACGACTCAACGAATGATTCACTTTTAGCAGAGGTCGAGTGTGCAGATATTCACCAAGTTTGGTGACAGTAGACCCAATCATTCATGAGATATTGCAGTTTTTGTTAACTAATCCATGCCCACTCAAATTTGGCAGGAAATTGCAGCAAAACAAATAGAGGATATCAGTAAATGAAGAAGTAACTTTTTTCGCCTTGGTTCAGAATTGTATCTGTAAAGTTTCATGTGAATTGAGTCAAAATTGTAGGAAGAAGCAGGGAAGACAGTTTTGGACAAAATTCAAAATGGCAGAAACATTACGAGTTAGAAATGGGTGGGCTTACATGGATAGATGAGTCTTAGCCTAAGAAATACAGAGAAAAAAACATTTTGATTTTCTGCAATCTACGGTTCAGAAGTCATGAAAGTTTACTGTGAGAGTTATAGCGCCCCCATCAGCTCAGTTTATAATTCATTTTATGCAGATGTCTGTAGTGAACTTGTCCTCCAAGTTTGGTTACAGTAGACTAATTCCTTCAGGAGATATACCACATTTTATACCACATGTTGTACAATAAACCACGCCTACAAAATTCTCAGCCAATTGAAGCAAAACAATTAAGAATATTAAAAAACTGAAACAGTACTTTTGTCCAGCTTGCGCCACACATGCCACAAGCAAATTTGGTGATGACTGAGCCAAAACTGGAGGTGGAGATACGAAAAAACTGTTTCAGAAAGAATTCAAAATGGCAGAAAATCTAGTCGTGAGGGAAGAGGTTGGACTACACGGTTGGATGTATATAGACCCAAGGAATGCAGGGAAAAAAGAATGTTGAACCTATGACTTACAGTTCAAAAGTTATAGGACAAAATGTAAACGTGCTTATAACAGCGCCATCTTCAGGCCGATCTCATCTTGACAAGATGGCCCAGATTCATAAACCACAGTGTATGATTTATTGCATCGTTGCATAAATATCATAACCACATTCCCTCATTCGTAAATGCCTGTTAGTGGCATATCTCAGCATTGTCCTTGCAACAGGCGTTACTGTGATATTTCCTTATTTACATGTGGCGGTAGCCAGTCCTTGAAGTGGACAAGAAAAGGTGCCAGTACTCCCCTTATCTGTGTGCTGGAGGGTGNGGGGGGTAGGGGTGGGGTGGGTGTCTCCCTTATTTTCAAAGCTGAATGTTAACAGTTATGTACTGAGTTCACAGTGGGTTTTGTTTTATTTCATATGTGGTCCTTTTACCCTGAGAATGACATTTTATTGGTCCCCATCCTCATCAAAGTTGCCCATCCCTGGTATATATAAATACACGATCCCCCATTTAATTTGGGACACCATGCTATTGTTTTCCTCTGCGTTGTTCTGCAGTATAGAGTACAGAAAATTTATGAGAGGTTCTGGTAATCTGAAGTGAAAATCACAGAGGTCTCAGTACTGCATACTGGTGAGTACTGGCCCATTTCAACCACTGGGGACAACACAAAATCACACAATGTAGAGGAGCCTTTCTGGGTGAGAATCTAATCTTGGGCAAGACAAAAGTTCATGGAACTTTTTTAAAAACTACCTGTTACTCTTCTTTTTTACTCTTAAAGAAACTTTTAGAAACTGAAATGTTCTTAGGATTTTCTTTATGTAGGACAATCATTCATCCTATTTGCAATATTGTGGTCAGCAATATTATAATCACTCACCTGCTGCAAAAAGCAACAATGGGGTCGACAGTGGTGACATCCACCTCTTCATCCTCTGCAGCGTCTGCACCTACAACACACACGCATCCTGATATCAGAGAAGTCCACAAACAATCAGCCTTCAGCTTTCTCATCTTTGTCTCATGGGTTTGTAGAGGTTCAAATGTTCATCAAGCTGTGCTGGTGTGGAACATGCAGGACAAAAGAGTGGTCATCAACTACTGCAGGTTTCTTATTTTATCATGTAAAGCCCTTTCAGTGTGATAATGGTCGATACATATAAACCTGACTTCATTTTATTATTATCAACAAATCCTATCATAAGACCATCAATTAATGTCTTCTGTTAAAAAGGGCTCTGACTGACAGATTGGGGTATTTTTTTCACCAGAGAGCAGCAGAGACCTCTTCTATTACTCTGAATAAAATATTTTTGTTATAGCCATGTACATAAAAGCTTTTGCTTTTGTTCCAACCCATAGTTTGAGAATCATACCATTAATGTAACACTATCCTGTATATACAATAATAATTTTTTTAAATAGTTTTTTTCTTTTCACCTGTCTGTATATATAGTTCTAGTGTGCACAAGACTGGTACATATCACTGAGTATATACACAATTTAATCCTGCAACAGACAGATAGCATGCTTGTGCGTGTGTGTGTGTGTGTGAGAGAGAGAGAGAGAGCCACCACCAGTTCTCTGTAGGAGTTTTATTTATATGCAGAAGTTTAGGTCTGCCCCTCCCTGAACCGCCACCTTATCGTGGTGGAGGGGTTTGTGTGCTCCAGAGATCCAGGGAGCTGTGTTGTCTGGAGCGTTTGCTCCTGGTAGGGCCTCCCTTGGCAAATTGGTCACAGGTAAGGAGCCAGACTAAGAGCGATTTACAATCCCTTCATGAGAGACACTAATGAGGAAGGAGCCACCTCGCTCGGAAGAGGGAAACTGGGGCCTCCCTCTGGATNGGGGACTGAAACCATGGGGCCCAGTCGGCCTCAGCCTGAAAAGACAACGTGGTGTCAACTCCTTGTGGAACCACCACCCGCACAGAGAGAATTAAGGGTCTAGTGCGTTGCCGAACAGGCGGTGAACAGGAACGTAAGTCCATGTCGACTGTCTCTTGGACATGGAATCTCACTTTAGGGATGTGGAATGTCACCTCTCTGGCGGGGAAGGAGCCTGAGCTGATGTGGGAGGTTGAGAGATACCAACTAGAGATAGTTGGGCTCACCTCCATGCACAGCATGGGCTCTGGAACCAAACTCCTAGAGAGGGGCTGGAATCTTTCCTTTTACGGAGTTGCTCAGGGTGAGAGGCACTAGGCAGGTGTGGGGATACTCACAAGTCCCAGACTGAGCGCAGAAATTTTGGAGTTCTCTCCAGTGAACAAGACGGCTGCCTCAATGCAACTTCGTATTGCAAAGAGGGCTCTGACTGTAGTTTGTGTTTATGCACTAAATTGCAGTTCGTAGTACCCAGCTTTCTTGGAGACTCTGGGTGGGATCCTGGATAGGGTCCCCCTTGAGGACTCCATTGTTTTACTGGGGGAATTCAATGCTCATGTTGACAATGACGGGGACACCTGGAGGGAAGTGATCGGGAGGAACAGCCTCCCTGATCTGAACCCGAGTGGAGTGTTATTGGACTTCTGTGCAAGCCACGGACTGTCCATCACAAACACCTTGTTCAAGCACAAGGGTGTTCATAAGTATACTTGGTACCACAGCACCCTAACTCTGAGGTCAATGATCAATTTTATAATTGTATCATCAGACCTGCGACCATGTGTCTTGGACACTCGGGTAAACAGAGGGGCAGAGCTTTCAACTGATCACCACCTGGTGGTGAGTTGGGTCAGATGGCGGGGGAGGCCGACGAACATACCAAGAAACCCCAAACAAGTTGTGAGGGTCTTCTGGGAATGTTTGGTGATAGAACCTGTCCAGAAGATTTTCAACTCCCACCTCCGAAAGAACTTCTCCTGCATTCCGAGGGAGGCTGGGGACATGGAGTCTGAGTGGACCCTGTTCAAAGCCTCCATTGTTGAAGCGGCTGTTTTAAGCTGTGGCCAGAAGGTTGTTGGTGCCTATAGTGGCAGCAACCCAAGAACCTGCTGGTGGACACCAGCGGTGAGGCCGTCAGGCTGAAGTCCCCTGTGTGTGCCTGGTTGGCACAAGGGACTCTGGAATTAGCTGACAGATACCAGCAGGCCAGAAGGACTACAGCCTTAGTGGTTGCAGAAGCAAAAACTGGGGTGTGGGAGGAGCTCGAGGAGGCCATGGAAAATGACTTTCGATCGGCCTCAAAGTTGTTCTGGCAAACTGTCAGATGACTCAGGACAGGTGGGAGGTTCATAGTTCAAGCTGTTTGCATCAAGGGTGGAGAGCTCCTCACCCAGACTGGGGACATTGTCGGGTGGTGGAAGGAGCAATTTGAGGAACTCCTTATCCAGGCTCCTATGCCCTCCACAGGGAATGCAGAGTGGAGGACTCAGGTGGATCGGACACCATCTCTCTGGTGGAGGTCACTGAGGTAGTTAAAAAGCTCCACAGTGGACACCGGGAGTGGACGAGATCCGACCCGAGATGCTGAAGTCTCTGGATGTTGTGGGGCTGTCATGGCTGACATGCCTATGCAACATTGNCCCGAGATGCTGAAGTCTCTGGATGTTGTGGGGCTGTCATGGCTGACATGCCTATGCAACATTGCATAGAGGTCTGGGTCAGTACCCTTGAAGTGGCAGACCGTGGTGATGGTCCCCATCTTTAAAAAGGGGGACCAAAGGGTGTGTTCCAACTATCGAGGGATCACACTTCTCAGCGTCCCGGGGAAAGCTTATGCAGGGGTGCTGGAAAGGAGACTCAGATCAATACTTAAATCTCAGATCCAGGAGGAGCAATGCGGGTTCTGTCCTGGTCGGGAACTGTGGACCAGCTTTTCACCCTTGCACAGATAGTAGAGAGGGATTGAGAGTATCCCTAACCAGTCTTCATGTGTTTTGTGGATCTGGAAAAGGCCTACGACTGCGGCAATATGGGGTACCAGGTTTGTTGACACATGCTATCCGGTCCCTATACAACCCAAAGCCAGAGCTGTGTTCACATCTTCGGCACCAAATCAGACCTGTTTCCGGTGGGCGTTGGACTCCACCAGGGCTGCCCTTTGTCTCCAATCTTGTTTGTGATTTTCATGGACAGGATTTCAAGGCACAGTCAGGGATTGGAGGGTGTTCCAGTCCGGTGACCTCAGAATAGCATCCCTGCTTTTTGCAGATGATATGGGTCTGCTGGCTTCATCAGACAGTGACCTTTGACACACACTGGGCAGGTTTGAGGCCAAGTGTGAAGCAACTGGGATGAGAAGTCTGAAACTATGGTGCTCTATTGGAAAAAGATGGACTGTTTCCTCCAGGTTAGAGGGGAGTCACTGCCCCAGACAGAGGAGTTCATCAGTATCTTGAGGTCTTGTTCACGAGTGGGGGTAAGATGGAGCATGAGATTGATAGACAGACTGGTGCAGCTTCCGAGGTCCTATGGATGCTGTACTGGACCGTCGTAGTGAAGAGAGCCAGAAGGCGAGGCTCTCAATTTACCAATCAATCTATGTTCCTATCTTCACCTGTGGTCAGAGCTTTGGATAGTGACTGAAAGGATAAGATCATGGATACAAGCAGCAGACATGAGGTTTCTCCATAGGGCATCTGGGTAGGGACAGGATGAGAAGCTTGGACATCCAGGAGGGAGTCGGAGTAGACACACTGCTCCTCCGCATCGAAAGGAGTCAGTTGACGTGGTTCGGACACCTAGTAAGGATGCCCCCTGGTCATCTCCCTAGGGAAGTCTTCCAGGCACGTCTAAATGGGAAGAGGCCCCAGGGAAGACCCAGGACATGCTGGAAGAATTATATCTCCCAGCTGACTTGTGAACGCCTTGGAGCCACCCAGGAGGAGTTGGAGGGCCTGGCTGGGGACAGGGAAGTGTGGGCTGGGCTGCTTAGCCTGCTTCCATTGCGACCCAGATCTGGATAAGTGGATGAAAATTGATGGATGGAATGGAGTTTAGGTCTGTCAGAGAGGAGGATCAGCAGAGGGAGAGAGATAAACAGAGGCAGAATAAAAATTATGAAAAGTGTTTTAGTGCTAATACCGTGTTGCTCTGTGATCTGAACCCATCAGAATTTCAGATCTCTAAGATAGCAGACCTGCTGCGAACACCCAGCTCAGCACCAGCATTCAGTCAGGGAAGTGACTCATTGTCCCAAGGAGAGCAGAGGCCACGCAGCCAAGCTGATCCCCCACAGCCGCACAGGGACCGCGTGTGGGATGTACAGAATATCTGGCACCCCTATTCGATGTCTGGCACCCCATTCATTCTATTTTCAGTTTATTTTGTGCTCTATTTTCAGTTTATGTTTCAGTATTTTTCAGTTATTTTCATTTATCATTCAGTTAGTTTAAATTACATGGTGTAGCGGGAAGTGGCCAACAGGGGGCAGCACACCTTAGTGATTACACAGTTTTACACATTAGTGGTTGTTATACAGATCAGGGGATTTGCCCATGCATTAATCAGTTAACATTTTATAGAAAAGAGTGAACATCATAAGCCTGCCACACAAATCACCTTTTAAATATATTTTTCAGGTGAGCTATGCTAAAGATTTCGTGATTTTAAATGACTACTGTAACTGATCAGCAGGCCCACATGAAATCTGCATCCGCAGAGTTCCGACAACAATTTCACGGATTTTCTGTGGAATTTGAACTTGCACAAGTTGCTAGGCAAACACAGAATTGATGTGTGTTGCTAGGCAAACACATTCCTGCCACTCTACCATAAGTGTATTTTGCCATGACTTAGATCAGAGTGAGAAGGAATATGTCTAAAACTAAATTTACTGCCAAGGAACTTAGTAGGAAGCATTTGTCAATAAGGATTACAGTGAAGGGACGAACAAATGAATTTCCCAAAGATTTTTATGCCGACAGAGGAGTTTTGTTCTGTAAAGTGTCAGCATTCTGTGGAGCACCTGAGGAGGCAGGTGCTGCTGGATCTCCTGAAGTCACTCAGACACAAAAAACAGGAGGGCAAGTGGGATAGGTAAGCATAATCATCCTGTTGATTATTAACTGTCATGTAAAATTCTTCTTAAATATGTTGCCAACTTGGTCAAATGCACTCCAGTCAAAGTAATGTCTTTTTTTTTAAACTTCGCTAGCTAGCTAGGCTAGCTAGTATCTGCATCACACAGGTTCAAGTTCATTGAAAAAAGCAGGCTAGCAGCAGGTACTGACTGTTCTCAATCAAAAAGTTCTAAATCTGAATGATCTAAATCAAAATGTTCTACCTTTGTTTTGTTGTGTGGTCTATTTTAAACAAAATTAACAAGGCTTCATATGAGCTAGAAAAGCTAATGAAAGAGGCATTCTGTCTTCCTCTGAGGAAAACAATACAAAAATCTATTCAGTACTTGCATTTACATAAATTATTGGGAATTTAAATTAAATTAACAGTGCTGCCAATAAATCTTGAATTAAATCTTTATGTTAATGACCAGAATAACTTCTCACTTTTACTTGTTGTCAAAATACATTTTTATTTAAAAATATGGTGGCAACATGGCGGCAGGCACGTTAGGCGTGTTAGTAGCTCTCCTGATTTATGTGTGTATCCTAAATTTTAAGACGACACATTCTATATGTCTGGCTGCTACAGGGGAAATACTACTTGAACAATCAGCAAGCCTGTATGCCAGTCAAGCCAATCTTAAACCTTTTGGTTTCAGGAAAAAAACCTTTGATCAGTATTTTTCAGTACCGCTATCAGACAAACCAACACCACTTAACCCAAGTTCGATACAAAAGAAATCGCTATCTTATCACGCTATGTCTGCTTTTATCTNCTTAACCCAAGTTCGATACAAAAGAAATCGCTATCTTATCACGCTATGTCTGCTTTTATCTGGAGACGTGCATCAGTGTCCGGGTCCTGTCTTAAACATTAAAGACAAAATAAAGATCAGCGACACTCATGGATAGATTGCTGGGGAAAATGACCCAAACAGACAGCCACATTGCGGCTGGACAGAAGAACATGGTGGGCCGCCTGCACTGGTACGCACCGTGGGAGTGGGGTGTGCTTGTTTATGGAGCGCTTGGAGCCGGGGAGGCCTCGGCACCTGGATGTCCGACTGGGGAGTGCTACCTGGTCTACGGCATCGCGACTGGGAGGAAGCTCCTTACCTGCAGATACACCACTGTCAGCTGGCTGTGTAGACTCAGGTGCATCAAATCCAGCCATGAATGAGTACGGGCCAACAAACGCTGAACACGAAGCTCAGGGCAGCTATCAGAACAGTTGTCCACTAAACATGCAGCGTACTGTGAGGAGAAACACTAACTGCCAAAGATTTGTTTCCATAAACCCAGTTTTTAAAAGACATCTAAATTAAAGTTTTTTAAAACAGTGAATCCCTCTAAAATCATCTGGGATTCTCAAGCAAAACCCAAGGGAATTTTTGGGGGACATCTGAATATTCAAAGTGCAATCCCGAAAACTGATCAAGTTCACCATCTTCTGTGTGACTCCAATTTGGATTTTTTGTGCCTGTCAGAAACATGGCTACACAAAAACTCACCATCTGCCTTATTAAATGCACAAGGGTATAACATATTCAGAAGAGACAGACCTGAGGGAAGGGAAGATCGACATTAAAGATCATCTTTGCTGCAATCAAATCCAATTTTCACAGGATAATGATTTGGAATGTATCGGACTTAACATAATACTTTCTCCTCAGATGTCTTGTTTTTGTTGTGGTGTATCATCCACTTTCTTCTAATGTTAGTTTTTATGAACAACTTAAAAAGATACTAAATGAGTGTGATTTTAAGAATGAAATTTTAGTGCTGGGTGTTTTTAATGTCAATTGGGAAGACAGGACTAACAGGAAAGGCCTTAAGAAAATTGCAGATAGTATTGGACTTAACAGTTGATTAAAGGACCAACTACAATAACAACTTCTTCCCAAACACAGACTGAACTAATATTTAGTAGTCCGGAAAGAGTGGATAAAACATTTAGTCTTATAAAGGGATCGTCTGATCATAATTTTATTTTAATATCCAGAAAGCTCATAAAGAAATGATTTAAAACAAATCACAAGCTATCAGAACCTTGTGAGGATCTCTAGAAGTGAGCTTGCAAATTTTCACGAAACAATACAGCAAAGAAATTGGAATGAAATTCTACAAGGGGCAAACATTGAGGAAGACAGTAAATAAGATCTAGAGTATAGCTCAAAGTTTCATAAAAAAAAGTTAAAGGCAGGAAATGTCAAAAGAGTCACCCTGGTTGAACACAGATTTACTGAAATTAATGATGGAGAGGGATTAATGCATTAATTGAAAAAAGTCCTAAGGTTCAAGTTGGAATGTGATAAATGTAAGTTTATCATGTTATGAAACAAGGTCATCAAAGAGATGAGAAAGGCTAAGGCTAATTTTTTTATGAGCACTATTAGGGAGGCTTGAGGTAATACTAAATTGATTTGGGAGCAGATTAACAATTTAATTGGAATCAAGCAGAATAGATCAATGAAACAATACTCCAAAGGGTTAAATTTAATCTGGCTAACTTCAGAAGTGTCCGAAACTCAATGACCACCAGTGCAGCTAAATTATACATGAATGCTATGATTATTCCACATTTTATATACTGCTTGACTAGTTGGGCTCAAGCTAACAAGTCCACTCTGAAGCCACTGGGAATGCTATATAAACAGACTCTAAATGTTTTGGATCAAAAACCAAATTCCAAAAAATGATCAAAAACCAATTTCCATCACTGTCCTATCTTACATAAATATAGTCTTGGAAATTTTAATAACATTTGGCAGTCTCTGCCTTTTATTTAAAATTCTCCATAATACTGCTCCTCCTCCTCCACTTTAAACTTTTGTTACACAAAAGACAAACACCAATCAGGTAACTAGAAGTTCAGCTCGAGGAGAATGTGTTATTCCAAATAGACGAGGTGCTTTCAGTCAGTCTGCATTCTTTATCTCAGCGGCTAAAGAGTGGAATCTACTGCCAGTACAGATTAAAGAGCTTAATCAGGTCAGTTAAAATGGTGGCTCACTGAGAAGCAGACCTGCCAACATCATTAATGTATCAGCTGCCTGTTACCATCTAACTGCTGTCTGGTTTGTTTGTGTTGAGTGTTGACTGTTTTGTTATTGTGACATGTTCTCTTATTAGTGTGATTGCAGTGATGCAATCACACTCATGTTGTCATGCATACTTCTTATGTGTGCTTGCAAAGCAAGGCACACATCCTATTATGCTGCATACTTATTATTATTATTATTATTATTATTATGTGTGCTTGCGAAGCAAGACACATCCTATTATGCTACATGCTTATTGCCTGTGATTGCCTCTTAAGGCAATCACAGGGTTTGTTCTTATTGCTCTTTATTATTAGTGTGATTGCAGTGATGCAATCACACTCATGTTCTCCTGCATACTACTTCTTCTTCTTATTATTATAAGTGTGATTGTAGTGATGCAATCACACTCATGTTCTCTTGCATACATCTTATTCTTAGTGTGATTGCAGTGATGCAATCACGCTCATGTTCTCTTGCATACTTCTTATTCTTATTCTTATTACTATTATTAGTGTGATTGCAGTGATGCAACTCAGTCACATCTCATGTTCACTTTTTGCCACTGTTCACTGTCTTTCATAGAACAAATTATACTTGCATATTTTGATATTTATATAGTTGTAAATATATAGTTGTTAATGTATAGTTGTAAATGTTTACAGTTTATAGTTGTAAATGTTCCAAAGTGGGCGGCACAGTGGTTAGCACTGTTGCCTCACAGCAAGAAGGTCCTGGGTTCAATTCCCGACCGGGGCAGGGCCTTTCTGTGTGGAGTTGGCATATTCTTCCCGTGTCTGCATGGGTTCCCTCCGGCTTCCTCCCACCTCCAAAGACTTACAGGTCAGGTGAACTGGAAACTCTAAATTGCCCATAAGTGTGAGTGAGGGTGTGAATGAGTTTGTCTGTCTCTGTCAGCCCTGCGATGGACTGGCAATCTATCCAGGGTGTACCCTGCCTCTCGTCTTATGACTGCTGGGATAGACTCCGGTCCCCCCGTGACCCTCAACAGAACAAATGGGTACAGAAAATGGATGGATGGATGTTCCAAAGTTGCGCTTTTTAGAATATCTATAGTTCTTGGATGATGTATCTCAGTTAATAATTGTTTTCAAAACATTTGTGGTGAATAGAAGTTAAGAAAGTTTTTTTTTATTATTATTAATTTATATACACTACAAACCGGAAGTTTGAAGCCACCTCCAGATTTAGAAACATAAAAATCATCAATACACTGTTTTACAATGTATTGCACAGGAAATCACAAAAATATATAAAATAAATGTAACTAATTAGTTTTCAAAAAGAATTTGTCAACAGGAGCACATTATGTAGCCACAATGGCTTAAGAAATGATTTTTAATGAAAGCATCAGTCTGTATTAGTGCAGTACTCCACTTGTGTTCCAACTGATGTTTTAATATTTTATTCAATAGCTGCTGTCTGCCTTCTCCCACATCATTTTGACACAGTCTGCTAATGCTGCTGCTCTGCATGTAAAACATGGGGNTTCGGTTTACCAATTATTGGTCAGAATTTCATTCTTCAACAGGACAACAATCCAAAACATTCATCAGAATGATGCCAAAATTACTTCCATTCAAAAGAGAAGCTAAAGGTTTTAGAATTCTGACTTGGTCAGAGGGGGTTACTTTGACCAAACTAAAATCTGAGTCTGAAATGACTTCAAAGTGCTTTGATATTCACTAATTCTTCTTGGTTACATTTATTTTATGTATTTTTGTCATTTTTTTATGCCATAAATTGTAAAACATTGTACTGATGTTTTGTTTTGTTTTTTTGTTTTTTAAATCTGAGGGTGGCCTCAAACGTCTGGCCTGTAGTGTGTGTATTTACAATCAGTAGGTTGCTCTGTGCACACTTGCTTACACCAAGCATCTAAGCAGGTGGAGACTCCACCTGCTTAGATGCTGGTGAAAGCACGCTCAAAATTATCAATTTTGTGTATGAATGTACGAAATACATTCATAATTTTATGAATGTATTTATTTACTTATCTTGTGTGTGATGTGTCTGTATTAAGAAGTGTTTATTTTTAAGATGTGTTAAATCCTTGGTTTTGTAAAGTACTAAACAATTTTTGTACTCCGCATTCAGCCTTGCATTTCAGTTACAGTGTATACTTATGTTTTGTTAGTTATATTTGAAATACAACTGTTCATATTTTGTGTTTAGAAATCTTCATGATGAAATTAAAAGTGTCAAATTCAGAAGCTTGAGTGAATTTATATTTCTTTCTGTTGTAAGTTGCAAGAATTTAAGGTTGATTTTATTGCATTATAGGTGGCCATATTTGCTCAGAACACAATGATTATAATTTCCTTCTGATAGTCCATTAGGTAACAAGCAAAAAAAATCTGCAGATTTTCCCACAGATTTTTTTCCCTGGATCACCATAGAAAACTGTGAAAAAATCCGCAGATTCCGTTTGGGTTTATTAATCAGTTATGCTGAACAGATGTGGTGTTTGTATGAATTTAACAGGTTTGTTATATTTTAACGTTATTGTAGTTAATCAGTTAATGTTATACAGAAAAGAGTGAATATCATAACACTGCCACACAAATAAATCACCTTTTAAATATATTTTTCAAGTGCTGCCTTTTTTTTTTTTTTTANTTTTTTTTTTTTTTTTAATTCTTTTAAATGGGCAACATACTTTGACGAGCCAGCCAGGAAATTAGTCTAAGAGAAAGAAAGAGAGAGACCATCTCCATTAGTCAGAACCTAGACTCAAGCGATAAGAGCAGCAGAAATGGACAAAGACAACATGCAGCTGAGTGATTTGCAAGACAGAGCAAGCACAGCATTGAACTGTCTTCAGGTTGATCAGCTGTGTGAGGTTTATGAATTCTTGGAAATAACCAATAAACATGAGGAAGAAATAGCCAGGAAAAACAAAAGGGCTCTCATCAGACTGATTGAGAGACAGCTAGATGAGGTGGAGCTGGAGCATACAAGGGTAAGTAAGGAGGTGTGTCAGTATCTGCAGAGCCTATTACCTTTCATTGAGGGGCAAGAAGATGGAATTGAGGACGTCACCTCTTATGCAGAACTCAATCCTTTCAGGGAAAAGTGAGAAAGATCAACCGAGACACAGAGCCCCCAGAATCAGTCC
Organism: Lucifuga dentata; assembly: GCA_014773175.1. Taxonomy (NCBI): domain Eukaryota; kingdom Metazoa; phylum Chordata; class Actinopteri; order Ophidiiformes; family Bythitidae; genus Lucifuga; species Lucifuga dentata. The sequence continues at coordinate 11,175 of VXCM01003160.1, read as the reverse complement.
AGAGAAGCTCAAAGAGAGGAACTAAAGACTCCTGATGAAAGATTTAACATCCCATGTCCTTGGTCAGGTACTGTTATCCACCCATGCACACAAAAGAGAATACCTGAGATAACACTTAGGAGAGAATTTTGCATCAGTGGACAGATGGGAGAAGATGGACAAAGAGATAAACTCTCTTGTACTAACTTAATACATCAGATTGAGTCAGTGTTGCATAAGGGTCATCTAGAGTCTGAAATTATTGAGGCTGTCATCAGATCTATCAGCCCAGGACTAAAGCTGCGTGATATGTTTGAGGTTAAAGGTGATCTGACCCTCCCAGAACTCAAAACCATCCTGAAAGGGCATTTTAAGGAAGAGGATAGCATAGATCTTCACCAAAGACTTGTTAGCATTTCCCAAGATCCAAAAGAATCAGCTGAGAACTTCCTATTCCAAGCTATTGAGTTGAAAGACAGACTTTTATTTGCATCTAGGGAGAATGATGCGAGCGAACGTTATGACCCAAGCCTAATTAGAAAGAAGTTCCTCAAATCAGTGGGCACAGGGCTCCTAAGCGACAGCATCAAGTTCCAGATTAAGCCTTTTCTGGATAATCCCACTATCACAGATGAGGTACTGATTGAAAAAGTAAATGAAGCAGTGAGTGTAGAATCTGAGACAGCAGAAACTCAAGAAAAATTCCGCCTCTAAACAAATAAAAGTGAATGAGTTTCAGTTGCACCCCATGGATAATGGAAATTTAAATGCCCACTCAGTCCATAAGTGTGTTACTGCTCCATCTAGCACAGAAAAAGACTAGGCAAACCAGTCCAAATCCGCAGTCAAGCCCAGAGCAAACTCTGAAATCCATGCAAAAGTAGCAGAATTAAAAACTGAAATGGCTGAAATGAGAAAGATGTTCCAAGGGTCGACAGCAGCAGAGTTCAACCGGAGAGGCAGAAGACTCAAAGAGAGATGAGGAAGAAAGGCTGCAGGTCCTGCCAAGAGAAGGCACAGCTGAAAGCTGTCAACACTGTTTCAAGTGTGGCCAAGAAGGGCACCTTCCTCGGGATGCAGGGCTCCGAGGCAAAGTCATCAGGGAAACGTCTCGCAGGCCTACGAGATGTGGGACCCAAGCCCGCTAGTCCAACCCCCCACATCCTGAGCCTGCAAAAAAGGCGAGAACCACAAGAGCACCCTGAGGGCCCAACCCACCCCATGCCCCAAGAGCTGACCCAGTCAGCCCCAGAAGCCCACGCAGGGGCCACCCCCACAGGACCAGCAACCAACCACGAACCAGAGAGGGATGCCCCAGAACCAGAGGGCATATAATAATAATTTGACATTGACCCATATATAGCGAATGTATGTGTGTCCAGGTGTTTCCAGGTTCCGTACACAGCCAGAAGTGACTTCCTGTCAGCTGCTGGTTGTATTAGACAGTTATTTTTTTTTATTGAAAACTCACACAGATATGATCCTATGGCTCTACAAATGCAATCGTCCTGACGAAGACAGTGGACATTTCTCAAAGAATTGAAGTCCAAACAGTCTGAGAAGGAGCCAAATGTAAAGTAGGCAACTGGACAGGAAGTGTGTGTATGTATGTGTGTGTAGGAATGTTTTCAGATCTGTAGATCATTTGCTCTGTTCTGAATCAGGGACTAAATTGTTCCAATGCTGCATTTATCACTTGTTTAAGTTCAGTTAAACTCAGGAAAAAAATCCAATCAAATCAAAATGTATCATCAAAAATCATGTGAGAATACTTGCTCTACTCATTGGTCTGAAATGCCTCCAGATCCATCAATAGATTGATCTGTTGGTCTTTAACCAGGAGTGATTTCTGTGTTCAGACCTGCACAAACAAACCGGGCCAACGGGGAACAAAGTTATAAAGATATTATTTGTGTGTGCGTGTGTGCGTGCATGTGTGTACGTGCTTACCTGTCTGCTCAGGTTCACTCTTGTCTTCATCTTCAATGTCAAACTCTGACTCTCGCTCTTCATACTCAACATTCTCGTCCAACTCCTTGAAGTCTGGAGCAAAAGCGCTCCAGTTTTCCTAAAGAGAAGGAAACACATCACATCAGCTGCACAGCTCAATGCTTCCTGCTAATGGCTCAACAACCACTTCTATGAAATCACTATGTTTCCTCGGTTGTCCTACGTTTTCCATGACTGGACTGATCTAAGACAGAGGTCAGCAACCCGTGGCTCAGGAGCCGCATGTGGCTCTTTTGCTCATCTCCAGTGGCTCCCTGTGGCTTTCACAAAAAAATTAGCCATATGGAAATGACCTACAGTTATATTTTTTTAGGGGTCCAAGCATGAAATGCTGGGAACCCCTCTTGAAATTACTCGGATTATCCCCTATTGCTTTTGTACGGATTATTTTTTTTCTCCCCAACATACATGTAAAAGCAGCTGGGCAGCCCAAATGGTGCAACATGAAAAAGTGAAATTTGCAGGCTAGGTACATAATGGGGAGATCTAATCATATGCAAAAATTCATAGATGCAAACCACTAGGCGCTATAATAAAAACAAATGTGTTTTGGCTAATAACGTGAATCATGAGGAGCACATTCTAGTGCTTTGTACCGACACGTTTGGTGAATTGAGCTGCATCTAATGGCATAAGCCACGCCATTTCCGTCTAGATAGATTTTTCGCTGTTTTGCAAAAAATGCTAAACCTACTTTTGCAAACTAGTCTGGATTTTTTTTACTTAGAAACATGTAATTGGTGTCAAAAGATTCCTTGGACTGTCTTTAATAATTACTGAAAACAATTTTCATTTTCTTTGAATTTTTGCAATATGGATTTGATTTTTTTCGTTGTCATTTTATGAAAACTGCTATATCTTCCCAATACATGCTTCACATAACACCAAACTTCTGAATCTGATTCACAAGTCAACCCCCAATGACTGTACCAAATCTGGTGTAAGGGAGCTACAGGGGCTCTATAACCAAAAATTGGCTCTACAGCCTAAACCATCCAACATGGAAAGCTGAAATTTGCAGGGTAGCTAGGGTACATGATAATGTGCTCACCCAGCAAAAATGGTGCAAATCGAATGTAAGAAGGCACTGTAATGAAGGTAAATGCATAATAAAAGCATATCGCATTTTCACTAAGTCTTGAACTGTGAGTCGCACATTTAAATGCTACATACCAATGCGTTTAGTGAATTGAGCTACATCTAATGACATAATGACAATGAATTTGAAAATTTTACTCCGATAAAATTTTTCGCAATTTCGCAAAAACTGCAAAATCTATTTTTGTGAATAAGTCTCTGGATTTTTTTCGTAGACACAAGTAATTGGTGTCAAAAGATTCTTTGGACTGTCCTTAAATAATTATAAAGCACTTTTTTTTAATTTCAACTTCGTTTGCTCGTAATATGGGTTTGAATTTGTGCTGTAGAGTGTCACTTTACAAAAACTGCTATATCTTCCCGATAGATTCTTCAAATGACACCAAACTTCAGAATCTGATCCATAAATCATCCCTCAATGACCGTACTGAATTTAGTGTAAATCCACCCATAGGCAGCGTTATGACAAAAAATTGTCTCTGTTGCCCAAACTATGCAGCTATCCTATGCATTTTCGCTAATAACTTGTGAACTGTGATGCGCACACTCAAATACTACATACCAATGTGTTCAGTGAATTGAGCTACATCTAATGACATAAAATTTCGAACTTTTCCCCCTATAAAATTTTTTACAATTTTGCAAAAACTGCAAAATCTAGTTTTGCAAGCAAGTCTGGATTTTTTTCTTAGACACAAGTAATTGGTGTCAAAAGATTATTTGGACTGTCCTTCTTAAATAATTATTAAGTACATCTTTCAATTTTAACTTCATCTGCTTGCAACATGGATTTGAATTTGTGCTGTAGAGTGTCACTTTACAAAAACTGCTATATCTTCCCGATAGATGCTTCAAATGACACCAAAGAACCTGATCCACAAGTCACGACTGTACCAAATTTGGCATGAATCGGAAATGATTTAACATGTCTTCTTCATTCAAATTTGATTTGTTCATTATAACTGTAGCTTTTATTTGCAGGGTATTTCTGGGATTTTATTTTGAAGTTGTAGACCAGCTTCCGGTTTTGTATTATGTGCAGCAGCCTGTTTTCGCTAATTTCCTTCTTGTGTCGTGTAGTTTGTTTTGCTTTGTTTTAGCTTACATTAACTTGTGTTGTGTGTGTGTGGGGGAGATATAATACTCAATTCTGATTTTTAAATCAGATCCCATCTTTTGTGTTGATGGTTCACATCACATTCATGTCTGTAATTTGGTGCCTTATTTTGATATTATGGCAGAGTATATGTAGTCTTGTGTTATTAACTGTCACTTTATAGTTTGTCATAATATCATACTTGCCCTAATATCCAAATAAGACACCGAATTTACATTTTATATTGCAGAATAGGCCGGGATTACAAACTGCTGAGTCATGCTGAGCAGTAAATCGGTAAATAATGGGAGAAAGATAGTCGCACAAACAAAACTTTTAACAGAAACCAGCAGAAATCAAACACAAACAATCGAGATCATTTTGGGTCAACTTGGAGCAGGTTGGCTGGGCTGAGTGACCTCAGAATAACTGAGGTGGCTTCTTTGTGGTTCCAGGTTCCTCACAGGTAAATGAGTTTCAAACGCGTTTATGTCTTTGTGTTACAAAGAAAGTTTGATTTTCGTAGATTTCATAACAATCAAACAAAGTCTTACATATTGTACATCTCAGTTTAAAAAAAAGACTTGATCGTGTCCATATTGTCACATACTGCAGTTGAAAAACTGTACACCTGCCGGAACACCTGATGAGGCACCGCCTCCTACTTTTATAACCTCCAGTTCTAAACTGTGTGCAGTGACCGGTATGCGCACCGGGTCATGCCGGTTACTGTAATTTCGGTGCTCGATGATAGAATAAACAAAAATGCAGTGTAATCAATCAAATAGTGTATAATAATAAGTTCACATTACACGCTGAAGTGGCCCAGATCTGATTTTTTCATATCAGATCTGGGCCACTTGTATATGTGGTCCTAGATCTGATTCCTATCCGATCTCTGGCGACGTGTCTGACCTCAGATCAGAATCGGTTCTTGACAGATGACGTAACACTCGCGATAACCAAAGTGCATTTTATGTCTAAGTGCCATTTTTGAGGTATTCTGTGATCACTGGTCAAAACATTTTATTTGTTAAATGGTACGCTTGTGCTGTGTTAAAAGCTGCAATAATAAGTCCCATGATGGAAAGGGTATAAAGGTTGACCATGATGCAAGATTTTTTAGGTTTTCAACCTGGATAAAGGCTATATGGACCACAAGTAGAGGACATAACAAAGAGGCGTCAGATGGCCTGGGTTGCAGCGGTGTGAGACGCAAAAACATCACTTCACATCGCCAAGATATCTCCCTTCCTGTTTGTTTGCTCCCAGCATTTTCATAAAGGTAGGTAAGACAGCTTTTGTTGTTTAAGTAACGTTATTAAATATGGTGGTTTTCTGTCTTCTAATGTAGCTAGCATTAACATTATATCCATACATTGTTTTGGATTAGCCACGCTAGTAAACACCCAACGAGGACAGCAGAAATGGTTAATTTGGTCTTGTTAAGACTGTAAAATGTCATGGATTCATCTGATGTTATGTAGCTAGTTATAAAAACTTTTCATGTCATTGCAGGTCAACCTGCGTATGAGATGATGGAGATTGACCCAGACTGGACACCGTCCCTACATCTGTCCACACAGACATTACACCAACAGACAGACATTTACAGAAATGATGCTTTATCATGCTCGTCACTTCTCCTTCTGCTGTTCATTTTNGACAGACATTTACAGAAATGATGCTTTATCATGCTCGTCACTTCTCCTTCTGCTGTTCATTTTAGAATTGCATTTGACCCAGTCTTGCATGAAAAATACACAACAGTATGTAAAATTAAATTTTTCATAAATAATAATTATACACAACATAAATGTGTTGTTCCTGACCTTTTTTTCTTTTCATTAACTCTTTGATAGCCAAATTAAGTATGGAAACCAAATGTTGTGCAACAGAGTAAGGTTTATTTTGCAATTTTCAAGTACAAACATGTTATTATAATAACATGTAATGTTGGAGGCAGCAATTCAGGGCCAGCACTACAGCTTTTTGCTGACAGGTCGTATGGATCGACGTTGTTAATAATAGACAATTTAGCCAAATATGGTCCCTGGCATCCTTGCTGAGTTTGTCTCGGTATGATATTCTGTTTGCTTCTGCTTCTCCAGTTTGTCTATTAAATTGGTTGAATAACTTATTTAGTCGTATTATTTACAGTACCGCTTCCTATACCGCTTACTGTATACCACCATTTTGGAGCTATACCTTTATACTTTGTCACCTGATGGTAACACTGTAATAAAGGCAAAGGTACTTTAGTTCAGAACTTGCTATGGTCGTGGGCCTTGGGTTCCAACATGCATAGGTTTCCAAATTGCATCATCGGCTTGGACCCCGGTATAACTGCTTGCAATTCTAGTTATTATTATTAGGGGTCCAAGCACGAAGTGCTGGGAACCCTCTTGAAATTGTTAGGATTATTGGGGTGATTGCACAGCAATCAACCCTATGTTCTCTTCAACCAAAATTCTTTATTATTAGGGGTCCAAGCACGTGAAGTGCTGGGATGACTCAAGAATGGTCAATTCATATAGAGGAGCTTGTGTTGAAAAAATGATACCAAATATTGGTATGCTTAACATTTTTTACATGATATTCAGAACCAAAATGACAAGAATAGCAAAACAGCTGAAATAAACCTAGGACCCCCAAGGGTTAAAGAATATTTTATAGGTCATTCTGAGGTCACTCAGCCCTAGACCTGCTCCAAATTAACCCAAAATGGTCTCACTGTGCTTTGTACTGATGTGTGCTGCTCAAATTTTCATTTGTGCTTTTATAATATGTTAGATATTAAAGAATATACTGTATTATTAAAGAAAACTTTTTGGTCATTGTTGGAACATAAAGATTAAATTAATTATTTTGATATAACAATGACAATTATTATTTATCTTTTCGCTTTACTTTCTTATTTTGATATTATGGCAGAGTATATGCAGTTTTGTGTTATCAACTGTCACTTTATACTTTGCCATGATATCATACTTGCAAATTTGTATTTTATATTGCAGAATGTGCCGGGATTACAAACTGCTGAGTCATGCTGATCGGTAAATCGGTAAATAACGGGAGAAACACAGTCACACAAACAAAACTTTTAATGGCACAAACCAGCAGAAACCAACCACAAACAAACANAGAAACACAGTCACACAAACAAAACTTTTAATGGCACAAACCAGCAGAAACCAACCACAAACAAACATCATCATTTTGGGTCAGTTTGAAGCAGGTTTGGGTCTGGGTGACATCAGAATGACTGTGGTGGCTTCTTTGTGGCCACCAGGTTCCTCACAGGTAAATGAGTTTCAAACATGCTTAAGTCTTTGTGTTACAAAGAATGTCTTTGATTTCCATAGATTTCATAACAATCAAACATAAAGTTTTACATATTGTACATCTCAGTTTAAAAAAAAAAAAAAACTGATTGTGTCCATATTGTTACATACTGCAGTTGAAAAACTGCATACCTGCCAGAACACCTGATGAGACGCCACCTCCCACTTTTATAACCTCCAGCTCTAAACTGTGCAGTGACCAGTAAGCGCACCAGGGCGCAGTTATTTAATCTCGGTGCTTGATGATAAAATAAACAAAATGCAGTGTAACTAATCAATCAAATAACATGTTATGAGAACGTAGCTCATACCTACGTTCACATTACACGCTGAAGTGGCCCAAATCTGATTTTTTCATATCAGAGGTCGGCCACTTGCATATGTGGTCATATATCTGATCCATATCCAATCTCTGGCTATCCAATCCATATCTGATCTCTGGCGATGTGTCTGACCGCTCAGATCGGAATTCATGGAGTTTTTTTAACGTCTCATTTAACTGCACATGCGCACATCGTCGCATCTCATCCTCATTCAGTGCCAGCGCCTCATAGCCTGGTAAAAATTAATATGGACAGCAACAACAGTGACGGGGGTCAGTGGAGAGAGGAACAAGTTTTAAATTTAAATTTGTTGTATATATACATAGAGAGATCAGAAAGTTTTCAGTGAACTGTTCCTNAGTTTTAAATTTAAATTTGTTGTATATATACATAGAGAGATCAGAAAGTTTTCAGTGAACTGTTCCTCTGTGAACTTGTGAACATGACCATAGAGCTCTGCTCTTGTTCCAACACACTGACACTCACGCAGCACGCAGAGTTTGAGGCATGACTCCTGAGCTCCACATTGTGTGTTTCACGTTGTTGCTCCTGAACTGTGGAACTCTCTGATCAGTGGTTGCCATTAACAAAGCTGTTCCTCCACTCACTCTCTCTTTCTCATACACACACTGTCCCTCTGTGTGTGAGCAGGAGAGACGGGGGGCTTTTTGAATTAAGTGTGTGTGTGTGTGTGTGTGTGTGTGTGTGTCATGGTAAGCAGATTTATGACTCTGGAGTTTTTCAGGTACTTTCTGACTGGTATACTTTGTCAACTGATGGTGACGCTGTAACAAAGGCAAACGTGCTTTCGTTCAGAACTTGCTACAGTCGTGGGCCTTGGGTTCCGACTTGCATAGGATCCGAATTGCATATTGTGCTGGACCCCAGTATAATTGCTTGCAATTCTAGTTTGTTTTTGTGTGTGTGTGTGTGTGTGTGTGTGTGTGTGTGTGTGTGTGTGGTGTGTGTGTGTGTCTGTATTATGAGTAGGAAAGCTAATTTTCTTCTTTTGAAACATCCACAGAACTCCTAAACACTGATGATCCAGTAACATGGCAGATGTTTGAAAGACTTTTGAGTACACACACACACACACACACCAGTAACATGCGGTGAAATCTTTGCTTGAAATCTACCTTTCATACTTTCAGAGAAATTTAAAGGGCAATTTCAGTGGTTTTTCAAATTCTTCAAAATTTCCAATTTTTCAGCTCTTCCCACTCCTTCATGCTTTCACTTATAACTCTTATTCCACTTTTAAAACATTCATTCAACATTCAACTATTTTCAAAGGATTCTTAACTTACAATTCAAACTTCATCTTTTCAAACAAGTTTCAATCAGTGTCAAGCAGTCGCTTCAAGCGGTGGGTTCAGCGTGCAGTTTCTTCAGACCTTCTAATTATTATTATTATTATTATTAAAGTTTTTTTAAAGTTTTTTTTTCCACTTACATATTGGGAAAGACTTGTTAAAATTTCCTGCAAATATATTCATAAATTCTTGGTAAGCTGCATCGGGTTCAGTTTCCATAAATACACTGTCCTATATAATATTTTCTAATTTACTTCTGAATAGACTAATGTTTTTTGAATTGATTTTTCTATAAGTAACTTTTTCATGTTGAGTTCTTGTAGTATTATTAAGTTTTGATATTTGGTAAATTGATCTGAAATTGATCTCATAAAAAAAAACCCTGCCTGATATATTGTATTAAAGGAATTAGTAAAAATATTATAAATTAATGTGACAGATTTATCAGTCACTCTGGTTGGCTTGCAAATAAGAGGATAAAAATAATATGCATGCGATAGATTCAAGAACTCTTTGGTGACAGCATGAGATTGAGATCTCCGCCAATCTATGTTGAAATCTCCCACGAGAAAGCAGGATTTTCCCTCAGATTGTAATTTATTAAGTTGATTTGTATTGTAGAAACTGCATAAAAGACTGTGAATAGAAGAGAAAAAAATGCATGTCAGGGTCAACTTCATCAAGGCCATGATTATCTCCTAGCTGACTCACATCAAAAGGATTATCCAATAACTTAACATGAAAATCATTAAGAGAGTTGTCTTTGCAACAACGAAATGCAATTGGATGGTGCCACATATTTAAAAAAGAAGAAGAAAACAAAGCAAAAATAGAAGTAATAATTTATAAAGAGGGAGGGAAAAAAAGCCAAGAAAAAATAGAGCTACCATCAGTCACTCACTGCTAAGGAAGGAGAGAACATGTTTCAGTTCTCTCTCCTCTTACATTTTCTGTTTGATTCTCAGATTTGACCTGTTGACCTTCTGCTCCAAAACCTGTTCTTATGTCAGTGCTGTGTTTCTAGGGTTCACCAGCAGGGGGCAGACTCTCCTGTACCCAGCTGTGTGTCCAGGAAGAGCGACAGGTCCATGGATTTTCCTCTAAACTTAAGTTTCTGCAGAAATTTCTGCAGAAATCTGCTGCCGAAAGGTCAGAATTTAAACTGCATCACTTTCACTGGTTCAGACTTTCAGTGCTTCATGTGTAAACTNCGAAAGGTCAGAATTTAAACTGCATCACTTTCACTGGTTCAGACTTTCAGTGCTTCATGTGTAAACTGTGTGGTGATGGAGCTCATAAAGATCATGGAGGCGTAACATGACCACATGTCAGTGCACATCTACTTTTTTGTTTGTTTTTGTTTGTTTTTGTTGATTTGTTTGTTTTAGATTTAAAGATGTAATAAATTTTACTTGAGCCAGCTACAATAAAACTCCACATGTAATTTGTGTTGTTGTCCTGGTGGAGGCTGACTATGACTGAGTCATCTGCAAATTTGATGATGAAATGTTCATCGCTCAAGTTTGCAAGTTTCAAAGTTTTATAGCAGCCATACAAGTATAATAACAGTGATTTATTTTATTTAATTTTTTTCTGGTAAGTTTCCAGACTGTGCTTCTTAAGTAAAAATAAATAAATAAATAACAAAATAAAACTAAATAAACATAAGGATCAAGAGCAAAATTAAGAATTAAAATTGTACAGTGTACATATGCAATCTATTTACAACCAAACCAGCAGGAGCATGTATGTAATGAGTATCAATAAATATGTGCAAAATAGTGCTGTGCATAGTGCAAATGCAGCTGAAGATGACTGTGTTGTGTGTGTGTGTGTGTGTGTGTGTGTGTGTGTGTGTGTGAATATAAATTCAAGAGAGACAGAGAGAGAGAGAGAGATTGTGTGAGAGAAGGAGAAGGTAAGGAGGTGTGTGGACGGCCCATCAGGTGTAGCTGTTGAGGATCTTATAGTCTGAGGATCAAAGCTCCTCCTTCTCCTCCTCGTCTCGTGGC
>VXCM01003159.1:0-67918 GCA_014773175.1 Lucifuga dentata | reverse complement strand
GGAGCTGTTTTGCTGCTGTTTGAGGAACGATTTCCGATTAGCTAAATGCTAATGCTAGCTAGCAGCTAACGTGTCTGTGACTGTACCCACTAAGAGTTCCGATGAAAAAACAAGTCCGTGAATAAAGTCACTAACTCACTACTACTTTTGACAATGTTCTAGTGTTTGGCAGTTCCAACAGTGTATTTTTGTGCATTTATAATGGTTAATTCTTTTACGAGAGCTGACAACTCAAACAGCAGCAAAACAGCTCCGTTGCATGCGTTGTAGTTTTGACCTATTTTTAATACGATTCAGAAGAGGGGGGAAAAAAAAAAAACCCGAGGAAAAAAAACAAGGAGAAAAAAACAGAGAAAAAAAAAATTTTAACCTCCAACTGATTTTTTTTTTTTTAATTTATTTATATATTTATTTATTTATTTATTTTACCTCCAACTCATTTGTTTCTTCTTGTCCCCTTAAGGACGTCGTTACTCTTTTTTTTTTCTTCTTTTTTTTTACCCACTTTATTTTTTCACACATGACCCCTAAGGGGCTCCGTATGAAATTGTCGATCTGTAGGTAAAGTGTCACATTAAAGCGATGTAATAGAAATGTGGCAGTGAGTGTGGCTTACCTGCTGCATCAATCAAATCATCTAAGGAGTGTGACGCGTCCACGCTGTAAGAGAGACACAGTGCCCCCCACAGGCACACGACCAATAATTTAGCCATCTTCATGAGCTAGAAAAAAAGAAACAAAATGGAAAAGAGGCTAAATTATGATTACAATTTCATGGTTAATTTAAATATAAGAGAATTACAGCTATTTGATTTCTCTGAATTAAAGAAGTGACTGCAGATCTGAGGGTTTACTTCTGAGTATTTAAATAGGGCAAAAAAAAAAAAAAAAACCAAACATTTTTCAGTAATGTAAGAAATTTGGTACAACATTTAAAAGTATATTGTGCAAAATGGTATACTTAAGCAGTCAGACCTACTTACATTATTATACATTATATAGGTTTTAAAGTGAAATTAGTCCAGCTGAATTTGCTCTTCTTGCTTTTAGATTTTGAATCAAACTCCAAATACATTAATGCCTCTCAAATCATAACATACAGAAAATTTTTAGAAAGTTTTTAACCCATCAAATAAGTAAAAAGAAAAAAAAAAAAGACCAAATCCTATACTTGATAATCAGCAACAATACTTAGAGAATAAAGAGAAGCCCAAATTCTAAAGCTTTAAAACTGCTGTTAAACCTATTTGTCTATTCATGAATTCATCATTAAAATATTAACAAAATCATTAGTTCTTTAGGTCAGATACAATCTTTAATGACTAATTTAAGATAATTCTGTGTAAGGATATTGTCGTAAAACTTACTGTGTTCCTCTCTCTCCTTGTTGTGAAAGACTACGTCAAATCCTTGTGAGTTTGTGAAACTGAGAGTCGTGGTCACTGTAGCCACAAGTTTTATGTGTGAACTTTGTATTGATGCACTTCAGGTGATCCTCCCCTCTACAGGTAAATGACAGAAACTCCGCCTCATGAAATGTTGCCAACAAATACCCACACATGCGAACACAGCCAAACATGAGAGCTCACCATGAGAGATCCATCCCTGTTGATGGATGATTTTCCTTCACGTGAAAGAACAAGAACTGGCTTCATTGCACCTTTCAGGACACTGTTGTTTGGGCCATAATAGCATTTATTAGGACAGCGGTGTTTGGTTGCTGTCCTCTCAGAGGACACCAGTGGCTCAGAAGTGGGAGTGATATGGGGACGATTGTTTAATGGATCAGAGAGAAAAAAAAAAGGAACATAAACTGATAAGAATACATTGTTCCTGGTTCAGAAAAAATATAGAGCATTGCTTGTTCTCATGCTGAGGTGGAAGGAGGACAGAAGTGATACCTTCTCATCATACCTTTCTTTGTTTATTGTAGGAAACCCAGAGGACCTGATTGTATTTTGTTGTGGGGTGAGATATGTGATAGAGGCCAAAATGGACTCCATATCAGTTAACTGTGTTGCTGAGTCACTAAGCGAACTCAATGGCAATTAAATTTGTGCGTTCCTGTTTGCTTTCTACAGCAGTGTTTCCATGGTGTGTTAGATGTGGACACCATTCTACTTCTTCTGTCAAAACACATATTGTGTGTCACATTAAATCTTCTGGAACATCATCCTGCCTTTTTAAAATAAAATACATTATATTGTATGTGTATCTCGCAGTAGTAGTTCATGGCAACTGGAAAATGTTCTACCACTCATCCAAGTAGTTTTCTTAGTTACTGCTGTGCAGTAAACTAGGTGGGCATTTATCTTCAGAAAGTTGTTCACACCTCCAGATGACTTCTTGGCAGTCAGTCAGTCGATAGAGCGCAAATGTAGCAGGACAAGAAACAGTCTACATAAAAAGTTAGGGTTAGGGTTAACCCTAACCTACATAAAACGTTAGTGCACAAACAGACACCCCTCCTCACCTATTTTTGTTTGTTATATAATAACTATTCTAACAGCTTTTTATTATTATTATTTTTTAAACCTTTTAATCTTCTTGTTGGCCACTATTGTTACAGCGCCTCGTCAGTAGATGGCGCTTATGCACTATTGTTGATCAGTTTCATGCTCTGGGCATGCGCAGATCAGTCATTACGATACGCTGTCTTGAACAGGACTTTGAGTCTCACTGATCCACAGGTAAAGACTAAGTAAAAACAAAAATTTAAAAATTGCAATTTTCACACATTTGTGAAGGATGAGGGACGTGTTTAATGGTTCTTAATTTTTTTTTTTATATTAATGTTTGTGGAGCGCTGGATGGCTGTTTGACCTGGCTAATCGGTTCTTGACAGATGACGCAACACTCGCAATAACCGAAGTGCATTTTGGATCTAAGCGCCATTTTGGAGGTATTCTGTGATCACTGATCAAAGCATTTTATTTGCGTTCGCCTTCTTTTATTTGTTAAATGGTACGCTCGTGTTGTTTAAAAGTTGCAATAATAAGTCCCACGATGGAAAGGGTATAAAGCTTGACCACGATGCAAGATTTTTTAGGTTTCCAACCTGGAAAAAAGGCTATATGGACCGCAAAGAGGACATAACAAAGAGGATTAGGATGGCCTGGGCTGCAGCAGTGAGACGCAAAAACATCACTTCACATCGCCAAGATATCTCCCTTCATGTTTGTTTGCTCTCGGCANAGTGAGACGCAAAAACATCACTTCACATCGCCAAGATATCTCCCTTCATGTTTGTTTGCTCTCGGCATTTTCACAAGGTAGGTAAGACAGCTTTTATTGTTTAAGTAACGTTATTAAATGTGGTTTTCTGTCTTCTAATGTCGCTAGCGTTAACGTTATATCCGTGCGTTGTTTTGGATTAGCCATGCTAGTAAACACCCAGCCAGAGCAGCAGAAACGAGTTAATTTGGTCTAGTTAAGATTGTAAAATGTCATGGATTCATCTGATGTTATGTAGCTAGCTACTAAAAACTTTTCACGTCATTGCAGGTCGACCTGCATATGAGATGATGGAGACCCAAACTGGGCACCGTCCCTACACCTGTCCACACGGACATTACACCTACAGACAGACATTTACAGAAATGATGCTTTATCACGCTCCTCACTTCTCCTTCTGCTGTTCATTTTATAACTACATTTGACCCAGTCTTGCATGAACAAAATACAACAGTATGTAAAATGAAATTTTTCATAAATAATAAATATACACAACATAAATGTGTTGTTCTGACCTTTTTTTCTTTTCATTAACTCTTTGATAGCCAAATTAAGTATGGAAACCAAATGTGCAACAGAGTAAGGTTTATTTTGCAATTTTCAAGTACAAACATGTTATTATAATAACATGTAATATCCAAGTATGAGGTTGGAGGCAGCATTGTGAGGTCAGCACTCCAGCTTTTTGCTGACAGGTCGTATGGATCCATGTTGTTAATAGTAGACAATTTAGCCAAATACCGGTGGATTTGCTGAGTTTGTCTCGGTATGGTATTCTCTCAGTTTGCTTCTGCTTCTCCAGTTTGTCGACTAAATTGGTTGAATAACTTCTTTAGTCGTGTTGTTTACAGTACCGCTTCCTTTGCGGGTTACTATAGCTATACCTCCAAAATTGCGACTTGGTGACGTCACAGACGATAAACATGTGACTGACAGACCGATAGAGGAGGCAAGATGGCAGCTCCTTAAGACAAACTTCTTCGAGCTCCGCTTAGACAATATCTTTACTAAGATCAAGCAACTTTACCACGATTACAGCCACAAGGCCACTTCATTATTCTGGTTCTTGCTGTTAACCAGATTACAACCATTACAGTCAATGTTTATGGTTATAACAGTGAACAAGAGAATTGTCACCTATTTGATACATTGGAATAAAAGATAATACAATTGTTGAATAAATATCCAGAGGCTCTTTTAACTTTAGGAGGTGACTTTAACACTGTCTTTGACAACAGTCTAGACAGACTACCTCCTAAGTCCTCAAAATCACCAAACTCAAATCTTAAAACATTTATGGAACGAATGAATATTATTGATATATGGAGGAAAAAATTTCCCCAATACAAATCATACACATGGAGCAGTAAAGATCTATCTAAACAATCCCGTATCAACTATTGGCTCACTTCTCAAATAATTAATCATGATAACATAGTTGTTCATATATATGCTACTCTGTTAACTGATCACAAAGCAATTTCTATAAATGTTTCCTTTTCCTCAGGTACACAAATTCCCAAAGCCTTATGCTGGAAATTAAACAATTCTCTGCTGTCCTTTGACAAGGTATAAGCTGACACTATTTCTTTAATACGTAATTACTGGGAAAAAGCCTGTATTCTGAATTCCTTCTGTAATCTGGGAGCTTCTGAAATTTGAAATAGGAAAATATATGAGAGCTTTTGGTAGCAATTTGGCAAAATCANGAGCTTCTGAAATTTGAAATAGGAAAATATATGAGAGCTTTTGGTAGCAATTTGGCAAAATCAAGAAGACATGAGGAAGAAAACTTGATGTCCAAAATAACGTCCTTATCAGAAGGTCTGCGAATCTTTATCTGATAGTGAACTACAAGAGCTATCACAACTACAATCTAGATTAGATGATATGTATGAAAGAAAAGCTGAAGGAGCGTTTATAAGATCAAGAAGGAGGTGGATGGAGGAAGGCGAGCGGAATACTTCCTATTTTTTCAGATTAGAAAAAAATAAATCAAAAATATCCAATATTGAGAATTTAGAAATTGATGGCAAACTTTCTAATGATTATACCAAAATAGCTTCCTATTGTGCTAACTTTTATAGCAACATGTATAAATCAAATTACAGGAAAGATGTAGCATCCAAATTTCTAAACTCTATTAAAAATTGCAAGGAAATTTCAGATGATGATAAAAAACTTTGTGACAAAGAATTAACAGAGGAAGAAATTTCTTGTGCCAGTCTTAAGGACAATAAATCTCCTGGTAATGATTGTATTACTTCAGAATTATACCAGATGTTTTCTAAAGAGTTGGTTCCCTTCTTACTTAAAGTCTATATAGAAAGCATAGAGTGGGGCTCTTCCCCCCATGCTAACTCAGGGATTAATCACCCTTATCCCAAACCCGACAAAGATTTACATTCAATTGATAACTGGCGTCCAGTTTGTTTGTTTAATAATGACTACAAAATACTAACACTTATCCTTGCTAAAAGAATAAAGAAAACACTCGATCCTGTTATAAATGAGGCACAATCTGGTTTTATGGCAAAAAGGCATATTTCAATTAATATCAGATTGGTTTTAGATTTAATTGATTATCCTGAACTTATAAATGAAAATAGTTTTATTCTCTTCTTAGATTTTTATAAAGCTTTTGATTCTTTAGAACATGAATTTATTTATCAATCTTTATGTAAATTTGATTTTGGAGATAACTTTTGTAAGACCATAAAAACTCTATATGCCAATGGAAACTGCTCAATTAAGTTAAAATACAGCACCTCCCCAAGATTTGCCTTATCTCGTGGAATCAGTCAAGGATGCCCTATTTCCCCATATCTATTTCTACTTTCTGCTCAGCTCCTTACAACTCCTATTTTACAATCTGATTTGCAAGGTGTTTCTGTAGCAGGGAGACACATTAGCATTAGTCCTATTAAGTCTTGTGAGCCTCATATACTCTATAACATCCCAGTCAAAGCCCAAATGAACTATTTGGGTATAGTTATAACAAAAGATGCAACAATCAGGTGTGATCTAAATTTTAAACCAATAATTGAAAAAACTCAGAAGTGGTTCAACATGAGAGACCTGACTTTAAAAGGAAGAACACTGTTAACCAAAGCTGAAGGGATTAATAGATTAGTTTATGCTGCTCTTTCTCTATACGTTGATACATCCGTATCCAAAGAAATAGATCGTTTGCTATTTAGCTTTTTGTGGAAAAACAAAACTCATTATATCAAAGACTCTAATTATAAATTCTATAGAAAACGGTGGTCTAAATGTCCTTGATTTTGCCTCTCTAAACTATACATTTAAAATAAATTGGATTAGACAATTGCTCTCTAACCCTAACTCCATCTGGAATTTTATCCCAAATTACATCTTCTCTAAACTAGGTGGATTACCCTTCTTACTGATGTGTAACTATAATATCACCAAATTACCTTGTAAAATTGCTATCTTTCATAAACAAATGCTACTGGCATGGTCTCTAATATATAAACACAACTTTTCTCCTCACAACTATCTCATATGGAATAATCGTGACCTTCGGTACAAAAATAAATCAATTTTCTACAATAATTGGGTCAGTAATAACATCTTACTAGTAACTCAACTGTTTAACTCTCAGGGTTTCCTTCTAAGCTACTCAGAATTCCTATCGACATATAATATCCCTGTTACTCCCAAAGAATTCTCTGTAGTTCTAGATGCTATTCCTCAGGGTGTTATTATACTTCTGAAAGGTACGACTGAATACTCAGCTTTGCACTTTAGATCCTTTAAATACTGCAGTTGGGAAAATATGTTTCCTTTCTAAGCCATCAACCCGTAACAAATAAAAAAAAATCAGATGGCTTTTTCAAAAAGAATTAATTACAACTCCATATGTGATACCATATTGGGAAAAATTAGTCTCAGGGATTCCCTGGAAAAAGGTGTGGACCATCCCACTAAAATACTTACTTACCAATAAGACTAGAGAAATCAGTTATAAGTTACTACACAGAATATACCCAACCAAACACTTCCTATGGAAATTCAAGAATGATATTGATATGAACTGTTCATTTTGCAACAATGACTGTGAAACTGTACTGCATTTATTTTGAAATTGTCCCTTTATCACTACATTTTGGAAGCACTTCTCTGTTTTTATTAGTCAAAATATATACAGTGCCTTTCAGTTATTCTACAAAGATGTATTACTTGGGTTTTATAATATTGTTAAAGAAAAACAAAATATTTTTTAATTAACCTTTTAATCCTTGCAAAATTTTATATACACAAATACAAATTTAACAAGCAACAGCCTCTTTTCTTTTTATTTGAAACTGAATTTATCCAATATTCAAAGAATTTAGCTGTTTCTTCAAATAGAAAAGCCATAAAAACTGTGGATATTTGTCTTTATTTCAATTTAATACATGATATTGAGTCATGAATGTTATGAATGTTTTTTGTATATTTGAATATTTTTGCATGAAAACCCCTGGCATTGTAACTGTTCCCTTGTATTTGAAATAAAACTAGAAATGCAAAAAAAGAAAAAAAAAAGACAAAGACCGATAGAGGATAACAGACGCCATATTGGGAAACGTATTAAGGTGGGTTGTGTTGTCAGGTACGAAAATATAAATTTACATTATTACATTGCGCTTATTTTCCTTTAAGATAAATGTTAAGTATAATGTAATGTATTTTTGGTGAACAGCTTGAGTTTAATGTTTATTATTATTTATATAGTAAAGCTGAACTACAGTACCTGAAGCAAGACTTAAAGGACCTTACCACAAGTTTGCATGTTTAAGCCCAACCTGCATACCTGTTAACGTTACTGCCAACAAATTTCCAAAATATAAAACCGTATTCTAGTTTTCCTGTTATTTTACTAAATCCCCTAATCTTTTAAAATCAAATGTTCAGGTGATACACTCTTCTTAAAATTCAGTGTTTCACCTTCTAACACTTAAGCACGATTGTAGAAGGCACGGCCATTTTGCCCTGTAGCTCCTGGGACTACATTTCCTGGTGGAGACATACATTGTCTTCCGTGTAGCTCCCTTGTTGGACTGGTTAAATAAAGTTATGTGGACAAAAAACTTAATAGATGTTTGTTTTGATGGATTACGTATCTCAAATGCGTTTCAAGTCTTTACAAGTTGATTTTAACAGTGAACTGGAACGAACTGTGAAACCAATAGCAGTCTAGAAGGTGGGGGGGGAAAAAAATCTAATATTTACTGCTCCAGTATTATGTTTTAGAAAATGGTTGTCATGTGTATGTTATATAACAGGTATAATGGGCTCAAACTGTCACCAGCATTGTCCTTTAAGTAAGTAAAATAGAGAACTAATTGCTGGGTGTGTTCAATGATGTTCAGTAATAAAGTTATGCAATCTTGAGGGGGATGCTAACGTCTCATGTTTCTCACTGATCCACAGTGCTACCAGTCTGTGTGTCACTCGTTATTGGCCCAGATATCCCACAGGTAACACAAACTGCTCTGCAACAGAAGATGCTGGGGCAGATGTTTTTTCCAGCTTGACACAGATGACTTCCCCGAAACTCCTTTCAAACCATCTGCCTTCTCTATGCAAAGTATGTACACTGTTATCAAAAGTCCGTTTACCTCGAAATACTACACTATTAGATAGCCAATGACCTGGATGACTGAGAATCTTGTTACAGTGAAAAACTGTCTTTATGTTTATCCTCTTCATCTTTCATTCAAAATGTAAAAAAAAAACAAAAAGAAAAACCTATAATCTTTAATTAAAGTAAGATAATTGGAGGGAAAAAGCAATTCTTATGTAAAAATAGTTTTCTCAATTGGCCTGGAAGAGAATGTGTCTATTTTGAGCCTGTCCTCCTCCTATATTGAGGAGGATGGTTCAAGTGGCCAAACAATCTTCAAGGGTCACAACTGAAGAATTGCGATGTTAATTGAGTTTTAGTTGAGTCTCCAAAACTATGACAAGGTTGATTGAGAAACTATTTGTTTCATGATAACAATTTCTTTTTCCTTTCAATTATTTAACTTTAAATAAATGTTATGTTTTTGTTAATATTTTGAATGAAAGATCAAAATATTATTGTGGATAATGTTGTTGTGTGTAGTGGAGGGCACTGTAGATATTGCATGTCTGCCCCTTTAGGAATATTGATGTGATTTTTTTTTTTTTTTTTTTTTTTTTTTTTTACAGATAGTAATAAGAATTGCTATCCAATTGTTAATGGAGCTCAAAACAAAGTGGCACTCAGCAGTGTGTTTATACTGTGTATTGGCCGCAGCCGCTTGTTAAAGTTAAGTCCAACAGTATCAGTCAGAAGTAAGTTCTGTACACCCTTGTCTATTAGTAAGAAAAACTAGAGTTTTTACTTTGTGTAGGAAGTATCTGGTTGGATAGCCATTTGGATCTGTTGAGCCTTTATTGTAGCACATTTAACAATAACTGAAATTGGGAAAATACTTCAAACAGAATTTTTAATCTTTTTTAATCTTTTTAATCTTCTACATGACTTAGTTTCACAAGTAAGAACACCCCTAGTCAAAACAAAGCAGTATGTGTCAGTAGATGAAACACCTTTACTACAAATACTTCCTGTTTTAACACCACATCACCTGTCACCTTTTCATGCAAAATACAGTTGAATAGT
Source organism: Lucifuga dentata (assembly GCA_014773175.1). NCBI lineage: Eukaryota > Metazoa > Chordata > Actinopteri > Ophidiiformes > Bythitidae > Lucifuga > Lucifuga dentata. Next base: position 58,029 of record VXCM01003159.1, on the reverse strand, counting down.
GTGATGTAATGTTTGTGCAAGACAAATTTTTAACAGTCTTAAGCCACATAGCAAAAATGGCTCCACGTGAGACAGAACTGTCAGAAGATTTGAAAAAAAAGAATCATTGAATTGCATAAAAGCAAAGTTGGATACAAAAGCATTGCTAAAACTTTACTAATAAGCAAAATACTGTGGTGAAGGTCATCCAACAGTTTAAAAGCACAGGTACAGAGTCACCAAACAGCGAGCAAGTGCAGCTCAGAGCCTTACAGATAGCTGTTAGCTATGTTGCTAAGCTAGCACTGAAGGCCAGATGCACGATGCCTTCCAGCTAGCTGAAGCTGCATCAGAGTTTCACAGCTACAATTAGGAGAACACTGGACAGGTCAGAGCTCCATGGATAGACACCTCGTCCAAAGCCATTACTCAAGCAGTGACACGAGGAAGCCAGATGGAAGTTTGCTGAGTTACACAAGGACAAAGCCTGAACCTTTTGGGATTCAGTACTTTGGTCAGATGAGACCAAAGTAAACCTGTTTGGCTCTGACTGTGTGCAAAGAGTTTGGCAGCGTCCAGGAGAAGAGTGCAAAGAAGAGTGCTTCCCACTGTTAAGCATGGAGGTAGCCTCGTGGTATGGGGTTGCATGAGCTCGTCAGGGGTGGGAGAGCTGCAGTTCATCAATGGAATCATGAATGCTGACAGTTATTTGCTTTGTTATTTCCTTCACTGAGAAGGCTGGGACAGGGCTCAATATTTCAGCATGACAATGACACTAAACACTGGCAAGAAGACTTCTGACTTTTTAAAGAGAAAGAAGGTAAAGGTACTTGACTGGCCCAGTACTTCTACAGACTTGAATCCAATAGAACACCTCTGGAATGAGCTCAAATGGAAAGTGGAGCAACGGCAGCCATCCAACCTTAGAAACCTGACAGAAATCATAACAGAAGAGTGGGCTAACATCTCTCAGAGCTCCTGTGCTGATTTACTTCATTCAATGCCAAGACGTATACAAGCTGTGCTGAGAAACAATGATGGATCTACAAAATAGTAGAAGATTAGTTAATAAAAATTCTGTTTGAAGTATTTTCCCAATTTCAGTTATNATCTACAAAATAGTAGAAGATTAGTTAATAAAAATTCTGTTTGAAGTATTTTCCCAATTTCAGTTATCGTTAAATGTGCTACAATAAAGGCTCAACAGATCCAAATGGCTATCCAGCCTAGACACTGCCTACAGGAAGTAAAAACTCTGATTTTCTTCCTAATAGACAGGGGTGTACTCACTTCTGACTGATACTGTATCAGATGACACAGCGTTTCCTATGTTGGCAGTAACTTCTGAAGCTGTCAGGTCCAGAGGGACAGCACATTGTGTATGTTACTGGGATAGTTGCTTCCATGTATTGTCTCCCCTCCCAGTTGTATCGGTTCTTCGCATATTTTTATCAGTTAGATGGAGGCCAGGGTGTATCAGGTGATTTATGTCTGCTTCTGCCACATCTGATAAAACAAAATCAGCAGTTTGATCAACACATAACAGCACAAAAGACAAGAACTCAGAGTACATAACCCCACCAAGGATTTTTAGGCCAGAGTGCACGCAACTAGCTTTTACACTTTTTGAGCGTCAACATTTCAGACAAAATCTGGAGAAAATTCAAAATGGTGGAAAATCTGTCTGTTGGAAATGGCCAACATGGATAGATGCATTTCAGCCCAAACAATAGAGGGAAAAGAAGAATTACAATGTACAGCACATTTTCACCAAATTTGGTTAAAATGGACTAATTCATTCATGAGCTGTAGCACATTTTGTAGAATGAGCCACGCCCACTCAACTTTAGCAGCCAATCGTAGCAAAACATTTATAAATACACAAAAATAAGAAACAACAAAGAAATAACTTTTTCCAGCTTGGTCCAGACGTTCTACATGCAAACGTTTTTTTGAATGAGCCAAAATTGTAGGAGATCAAAAAAAAAATAAAAACTGTTTTGGGAAAAAATCAAAATGGTGTAAAATCTAGTCAGGCGGAAATGGGCGTGGCCTTTATGGTTGGATGCGTCTAGACCCAAGGAATGCAGGAAAAAAATAATTTGACTTAAAGTTATAGGTTAAAATGTGAAAGTAGTTATTACAACGCCAGGTCGATTGCCTCCAAAATTTAATCGCTTCTTCCTTTAGACATTATCTACCTGTCCCCCCAATTTCATCCAAATCCATCCATAAAGTTTTGAGATATCCTGGTAACAAACCAACAAACCACCAACAGAGTGACAAATGAAGCGATCACATGACCTCCTTGGCAGAGGTAAAAAGCAGAATGAGGTCAGGTGAGCTCAGAGAAGAAGTATTTTTATTATCATTGCTGATGACAGTAAAGTGCAGTCATCTTTAAAGCAATGCTTGATATGAAGCTTAAAAAAAATTAATATAAAAGTTTCATCCTGAGTTTGAGTTATGTGCGATCCAGCGAGCATTGCCTGTGACCGTGCATGTTTCAGAGTTTGAGTTTTGAAGATGATGTGACTGAGAAGAAGGTTTTGGTGGCTATAAAAGCCCCTAAAAGGGCTACTGTTCAATTTCATCTGGTACTGTAATATTTAGGCTCCCAACCTGTTACAACAGTTTGTAGAATTCTTATTGTTGTTCGTGTCCATGCTTGTGTGTAGAGTTATATGTTAGCTTTAGGGTCTCAATCAACTGCACTGCCACATGTGCTGATTAAAGGACCATACCACCCATTTTGCATGTTTGAGCCTAATATATTCAATTTTCATACACATAAGATTACTGACAATCATTTCCCAAAGCATACTACTGGAATGGTGAATTAAAAATGTTTTTCCTACCTTCCAGACTGCCATTGGTTTCAGTTCATTCTGGTGCACTATTAAAATCAACTTGTTGGTACTTGAAACATTCTTGGGATAGATAATCCATCATCGGGAACAAAGATGTGTATTGAGATTTTTTTAAAGTTTCGTAATTTTAGCATTTAAGCGCAATAAAAAGCGCAGAGTGAATACATGTCTTCACCGGGGAATATAGTCCCAAAAGAAGACCTGTGTTTATTGAAAAATTTTAATGACCGTGACTTCATAAGGCTGNGAATATAGTCCCAAAAGAAGACCTGTGTTTATTGAAAAATTTTAATGACCGTGACTTCATAAGGCTGCATAACTATTAGCAGGAGAAACATCGATTTTTAAGGTGGGATTGCTTGAATGTTTCATTTTGAAAGATTAAGAGGTTTTGCAAAATAACTGAAAGATATAATCAGGAAAGCTGGAATACGATTATATCCTTTGGGAAATGGTTGTCAGTAACCTTATGTGTATGAAAATTGAATATATTAAGCTCAAACATGCAAAATGGATGGTATGGTCCTTTAACAACTGACAATGGTTTAAATGTATTGATTTTATTATCTATAATTATTTTTTTTGTGTTACTATTTCTGCAACCAAGCATGGTTAAGCTAGGTCTAGTTAGCAGGTAGCAATTGCTACAGTTTGGTTGATATAAAGTCGTGGGAAGATACATCTCTGTGTCGCAAGGGCCCAAGTCAACGAAACAGTGAGAGGGTGTCCACCTCAAGACCCTGAAGACTTGCCAGCACTCATACATTCAATCATAGTGGTTTGATGTAGATGGGAGTAGATGGGAGTATGATACACGTCAGCGGGAAAGTTTAATATTAAATGAATTATAATAACCTCTGCGTTCTATACTCTAAGGTAAACTGGCTGTCACTGTCACAGCGCAAATGCTCTCATTGGTTGCTTTTTATATATAACCTTCTTAGGTTTTGTACCTTCTTATCTTTCTGCATTCTTGGTTAGACAAAATACCCAGTATAGCCTACGTTCAAATGATTTTATTCAGTTTTCTGTTCCTTGTGTAAGAACTGAGCTTGGCAAAAAAAAGCCTTTAAGTTCTCTGCTCCTGCCACCTGGAATACGTTACAGAAGGAGTTAGGCCTGTCTGAACCTATCACCCTTGGTGAGTTCAGATCGGTTTTAAAAGAACAAGAAATGAGAGTAATCTTGGAAAATGTCAGTGTTTTTAATCATGTTGTGAGTTAATGCACTGAATTATTCATTTTGAATTGTGTTGATATTGTAAGTGTTTGATTGGTATTCTATGTATCTGTGTTGCAACTATGTAATTGTGCTGCCGTCTTGACCAGATAACTCTTGGAAAAGAGGTTTTAAATCTCAATGAGTTTTATCTGGTTAAATAATGGTTAAATTAAAAAAAGTTAAAAAATTAAGGCGTATAAATGATGATGACTGGACAACCGAGTCTGACTCATGGCATGTACACTGCCATATACACACTGGACGAGTCAGCCACATCTGGATTAGCCCAAGCAGACATATGTGGCTGTGTGATTGAGAAATCAATTTCATAGCTGCTCTTTGCAGGGTTCAAATAAATTGTAGATGCAGAAGAATTAGAGGTTAGGATAGAAAATATTGCTTCCTAATACTCAGTCCAGCAGTTTTATGACCAGTTTTATGATGTCCACTGCTGTGTCTGGGGATAGACGAAGACGCCATTTAACACCAGTTCTAGGCATCTATAGGAATGCTCACCCAATTTGCTGTGCAATTTTGTGTATCGATAAATGACTATATTGTTCAGTGATGAGTGCAAGACAGTATTCAAAATGGCTGTTGTAAGCCTCATTCAGAGCATCTCTTTCATCCTGAAGCCACTGGGTGTCCTTTCATTTAATTTCATTTGTATTGGCACACATCTTACTTATTAATTCTTCTTAGTAGCCCTTAAATTAATATTAAATGATGCATCTTAATGTAGTTGCTCTGAACTTTATTTAATAGACTCTTGTTCAGATGACACATGATGAGAAGTGATCTAGTAAACTGAAGGGGCTGATAAAAAAAAACAAAACAAAAACATGTTTTATATGTACCAGTATTCAGGGTTCAATAAAGGCAATTCCATCCAAAAACAGCCAGTAAATTAAATTTATTAAGTCATAATACAACTTTTATCAACAACAATTTCTTTATTGTAGGCATTTTGCAGTTTCATTTAGACAATGAAAGATAACAAATTATGCCACTACTTTATTCATAATCATGCTTTAAAATTTTGTGATTTTTCAGATACACAGATATTTGCTATGTTTCATCACAATTTCTCATTATTTCAGTAAAGGTTAACAACTCTTATAGGAACAAAAATGACAATGCATTAGTCAAAGAACAAATAAAAAAGAAAAATGCTTACAGACTTTGAATATATGTATCTTTATGGTCTGTAAGCTTTCCAAAATGCACAGGTTGAATCCAAAATGAAATGAATTTGAAACTTTTCTTCCCACAAACGGTAACATTTTATTGATATTAGCTGATATTAGGAAGGACAGAGGAACATAGTGGAAGAGAAACAAACAGAATCAGGATGACAGTATTGGTTTTGGACTGAGTGAGAGATGAGTGGCTACAAGTTTTACACTGAAACCTCAGCTATCTGCCTACGCTTGTTAGTCGGGTTGGAGCTGGTACAAAGCCCAGGGCAGAGTGTGATTAGTACATGGGATACAATAGGAAGTAAGTGAAGGTATTGTAGAGGGAAACAAAACAGAGTGAACAATCCTGAGGAATAACGATGGCAATTTTGTCCCCTGCCTTCAGCTTCTTGGCAAAAACAGCAGTGATGCTGTCTTGGAGGTCAGAATTTTGTATTTCTGTGGCTCTAGCCACCGTAGCGCCATTCACCCTTATTTCAGCGCAGCTGGAAACGTTAAGATTTTCAAAATAGACATTATTGTGCACAGTGAGGGCGAAGCTGTAGACACCATTGTGGCAAACAGTGAAATACCCTGTAGAGCCATTGTAGCTTCCTCCCAGGTTGACGAAGGGTTTCTCGAACTTGACTATGATGTCACTGCGGTTATTTATACAATTATTTTCTAATTGTGTAGATCCAGAGAAGGCACAGCGGGTGGCTGGAGCTGGAGAAGTAAAGGGATAATTAGATTAGAAATAAGGCTAGGTTGTCTGACGTGTGTGTGTGTGTGTGTGAGCGAGCGGTGAGACAGCGGTGTGTGAGCGGTGTGTGTGTGTGTGAGTGTGTGAGACAGTCACCACTCCTGGTGACTGTCTCTCACCTGTCATATTGGAATAGATCAGTTGTACATATCTCAGCTTCTTCTCGTAGTTATCGAGGGTTTCATTCAAGTACATCTCCAGGTCGTAGATGTCCTTCTGTATCGCACAGCAGCTGCATGACTCCAGGCCAACAGTACATGCTTCACATGTCCAGTACGTACATTCACACACACACACACACACACACACACACACACACACACACACACACACACACAAACACTTGAATCTGTGCCTCATCAACTGTGTTCCCACATAAATTAGTTTTGTTTTATTTCCTTGAGAAGCTTATCCATTACAATCAGTGCATAAAGTACATGAAGTAAAAATGCTTCATTACAGTCCTTAAAGGACCATACTGGTGGCTTTGCATGTTTTAGCCCACTGTATACGATCTGCATACAAGTTACATTACTGACAGCCATTTCCCTAAACATGCTACTGGAGTGGTAAATATGAGAATTGTTTTAACTACCTTCCAGATTTCCATTGGTTCATTGCAGTACGCTATAAAAATCGAGGAGACTTAAAACTGCTTGAGATAAGTAATTCGTCACAGCGAACACATCTAACTTTATGTAACTGGTCCAACAGGGAGCTGCACAAAAGAAAATGTATGTCTCCACCAGGAAATATAGTCCCAGGAGAAGACTGCTTTTATAAAGAAATTATAAACGACTGTCTCTTTTATGTTCAGACATGCATGTTAGCAGCCAAAACTTTTAATTTTAGGGTTGGTTTATCACCTCAACATTTGATTTTGAAAGATTAGGGGATTTGGCAAAATAACAAATTCATTATATGTTCTAGAGAATGCATGTCAGTAACGCAACTTAGATGCGGGTAGTATTTATTGGGCTTGTATAATAATAATAATTTATATAGCACCTTTCAAAACAGAGTTACAAGGTGCTTAACAATATAGCCAAGTTAACACATGATGAAATGACAGTTTAAAATAATTTAAGCATGGTTTTTTAAGTATTTTTGTTGGGTATCTGTATTTTATTTGAGCTTTTTTTTTTTGGAAACTTTTTGCTTTATTCTTACTCTGACTATTCAGCACAGGTTCATTACTTGACTTGTTTTATTGTGCGTTCCTTGTAATATCAATTAATGTGATATGGGGTTAAAATAGATTAATTAAAAGAACACAAGTAACTTGAACTTTGAGTAATATTACCTGGAAAGCACAAATGAAAAAAACATGATTTTACAAATGTATAAAAATGGAGCTTATCTGTTTTACTAAATTAACTCTTCAAATATTCAGGCCTCCTCCTCACCACATGCAATCAGTTAGAGCCAATCAAGAGTCCTGCTGCTCTCAGAACCAAAGCTGAGTTTCATCTTGCAATCTGCACAAAAGCCTTTTTCCTTTTCTTTTCTTTTCTTTTTTTTCTTTTTTTTTTTTTTTTTTTTTACAGTTATTGTCAAAATAATACCTTTGATACTTAAATAAATTTAATAATGTTCACAATTTTACTGAAGTATTTTTGTAATGGGCAAATTTTACTAACAGTAATTTTTCATTGAGATATCTCTACTTTTACTGAAATATGGCTTTGAGGTACTTGAAACACAACTGCTTACGATTGTCTTCGTTGGTTGTTCTTGTTGGGGCTGGACCCCAGGAATAATAACCATTCATGAAAACTGCTTCCAGCAGACACAGGAATACAACCACTGGGAAGATCACTGAAAAAAGCAAGGTGTACAACCAAACCTTAAAAACAGTTTGTTTTATGTCTCAGACGGAACTCTGAACTATTGCTATTTCATATTGGTTTTATAAACACAATAACATGTAATTTTGAAACCATGTAAAATAGATACACAACACGACTTTGATACAGTACACTAAGTACTGAGCAGTTGTCACAGTGCTACCGATGAACTGAAAATATTTCTCAGCTTTCATTCTGGAGTCCAAGCATCTTATTTCTATACAAAAATGCCACCTTTGGATGCGTCCTATAAATGTACCTAGTCTCACCTCTCATGTTGATGCTGGTGATGGCGATGACTTCAGGAGAATGGAAGATATGAGGAAATGATGATGAGATGAAACATGAAAATATATATATATATGTATTTTCTCAGAGCCCCTCCCATTGATGCCCTAGAATTTTTTTTGTCCTCTTATTTGCTATTATACTGTACCTGAGTCACCAGAGATGTATTCATTTCTTTATCAGAGGGAATCTCACTTTCTAACAGTCTCACACACGCACACACACACACACACACACACACACACACACACACACACACACACACACACAAGGGCACAAAGCCCTTTTCAGGGCACAAAGCCCTGAAAAGGGATAACATAGGCCAGGTATCAGCTATCTGGGGTAAGGTGTTTGTTTTTCAAGGTTTTATCATCAGCATCCAAGCATTGTTGTTTATATAGCTGCGTGACATCTAAATAGATTTTATTTATTTTGCCTGTAGTCAAGTATTTTCTTGACTACAGGCACTAAGGCTGGATTTACACTACAAGTCTTGATGCTCAATTCTGACATTTTGCCTATATCTGATTTTTTGTTCAGCGTATTTACATTTTCTTTCTTAAGCAGCTCATATCTGATACCTGTATTTACACAGCTTTTACCTGTAGCAGCCCAGATGCAGCTATGCATCTGGGCTGCACATTTCTGAGACAGTTGTGCACATTTCTGAGACAGTTGTNCCAGATGCAGCTATGCATCTGGGCTGCACATTTCTGAGACAGTTGTGCACATTTCTGAGACAGTTGTAAACAAAACGCTTCAATGGACAAAGATTAGAGAACTATTTAAAAATATGATCAGTGGGTTAGTAATTTTCACGTGCAGAGAGAAACATCTGATATGTTGTGTGAGCGTTTATCTCTGCCATCTGGACAAGTATTTTCGTCGGTTAATATGGAGGAGTTGGACTTTTGCTGCTGTAACAGGAGCCTGTTATCACACACCAAGGCTTCTATTTGACATAAAGACACATCAGTATGTCTGATATATATATATACTATAAGTATGTCCTCCATTTTTGTTTACAGAGAGCGGTCATCATATTGATCTCTTACATCATTCATATGCGGACAAGGTAGGACGTTACGTAGGAGGCGGAATGGGAAGGAAATTCTGATTTGTGTATTTAGACAGCAGTCGCATTGGTGGATATCCGATATGTATCTAATTTACAGTGGTCGACTGTATGTGCGTGATGCAAGACGCGAAAAAGAAATATGTTTGATCATGAAATTACATATAGTGGCAAAGGCCCAATACGGATCTGAGAATATTGGATTCCATGTGGCTTTTTACCATTTACATCTTCAGGAAGCGTATTCGATACGTGCCATGTGAGCAAAAGATCGGAATCAGGTCGCATGTGCGTAGTCGTGTAAATCCAGCCTAAATCAGTGCATCCATTGTGATATATTAGGTTAGTGGCCTGATCTGCTGTCGGGACAAAATATTTTTAGACATTTGGTGTTATCCTCCGTATATAATCGCCTTTAAAGCGTTGATACTTGGACATGTAGTGACTCCAAGGACGGTCCTTTTGCTCACCTTGGCTTTTTTTTCTTTCTTTTTTTTTCTTATGTTTCCTTTATTCCATGACATATGTGTTTTGCAACTTACACAAATATATAGGTCCAATTGAGAAATCTTCATTTTTATTGCATCTTTTTGTTAGTTTTTAAAAAAGTCCTTCAGAGTTAAGCCTTCAACAATGAACTAGGGACAAATACTAAAACTTTTAAATATCCTAAAATTCTAGCTTGACAAATCCTGCCTGCATCTCTAGTCAACACTGCAGGGTCAATAATCATTTGACCCTACAGGATTTATATGATGGCTTCACTCACCAGCTCTCAAAACCCCTAAACCTTAATGAACAGTTAATTTGAAATTAATATATATATAAAAATTGAAATTGCATATATATGAAATTGAAAAGATTGAAGAAAAGATTGAAATATTAATATAGTGTTCATAATATAAAATTAAGTATGAATTATGTACCTACATGGCCAATTTTTGCCTTAAAGTCACTAAAAAGAAATCTTGGAGCATAGCTTAGGATAAACAGACACTATTTATGGAATACATAAAAAAATTCTAACTAACTATACAGCCTCACACTAAATAAACACTATGATAACTGAAGCTCATTCATAAAACTTCTCACATTAATCAGCACACTGGTGTTCTATTAAAGTAGCATTGTTGTAAAGTATGTCAAACCTATGAAGACCAGCGTGTTAATGAGCTGCTTCATATTTAATTGCCACACTTCATACTGCTTCATCTGGTGTCAAAGTGAAATTGACACGTTGAATCTGCAAAGGATGCGTACATTTTCTGCTTTAAAATTCCACATTTTAAGAGATTGACACTAAGATAAGCAATAGATCCACACATTACGTACACATTACTCTCGATAGTGTGTGGTCTTGGTGAACGAGGGAGTGGAGAGTGGTGTGTGTGTGTGTGTNACTCTCGATAGTGTGTGGTCTTGGTGAACGAGGGAGTGGAGAGTGGTGTGTGTGTGTGTGTGAGAGAGAGAGAGAAAGAGAGAGAGGAAGGGAGAGTACAGCAGATGAGGCTTGACGAAGAGGTGCAGTGCAGTGCCACTCAATTGTGGGCACGGTCAGATCAAAACTCAACATTTAAATATACTGGCTGATAAACTGAGTGGGATTATCTATCAAATTTATTAATCACTAACAGTAAATACAGATGAAAACATCAACCGGATGTCCTACCACTGAAATCTACTGCCAGACTGAAATGAATCTTAATTTTTTAAAAATAAGGAGGTTCCATAGCAATGTCTCTTTCAAAGCAAACGCTAAAAGATGCCGGTAATGGGCATTTATGTAGGAGGGACCATTGTTTCATGATATTTGCCCTTATCCACACCTTAAGTCTGGGGCTATGCTTTTCCCACCTTATGTTTTTTCCAGGAATAGATTGAGGAATGACAGCCAAGAAAGTGATGCATTCATCCCTTCAAATGCAGAAGGCTTTCTGGTAATATCTGTATGGAGAGCGCTTATCAGCCACTTACTAGAAATTGATGCCTTTCATGCAAAAATGCTGATTGAGGCTTTCCAGGGAAAAATGTGGACTGACCCTGACTGACTACTTTTTGCACTTCCGTATGCCCAAATGCCAGACTGGAGTCCCACAGGCAAAGTTTGGTCTTTGTAGCCATAATATTATTCCATCCAAGTAATGTGGTTGCTCTGAACCTTGTTGATTAAAAGCTCCAGTTGTGGCTGGCAATAAGCCTTCCACAACTTTGCTTTATAATCTGTAAGGAATTAGTTGCAAACTGTAGTAAAGTGCATAATTATAGGGCTAACATTTATGTTTTCAATAAAAATGTATGACCTGAAATTCAAAGTTTAATAAAAAAAAAAAAAAAAAAAACGCCATTTCCAGAAATGCTCCAATTTAATAAACAGAAACCTTGAAAATGCTAGCAAATTCCAAAATCTATTTCATTCTGAACTGCCTGATTTCCCCACTGTGAAGAGTGAAACAGAATAACTCTTAATGGCAGCGTTTGTTTCAAAATGGTTATTTATTAGCTGTTCTCTTATATAGCACTGTATATCCATCATAATTTAATCACATGATTTTAGTGAGTCAGTGATTACCATCAGCTACGACAACAAAGATCCACTGCATGAAATAAATCAGGTGTAAGAAAAGTCAGAGGATGGAAAACATACAAATATACAACTTTTAATATTTTTAATGTTCTAACAGTTTCAAATACATATGAGGGTGGCTTCTGTCACAGGGTCACATTAGTACGACCTGATCTTAAGCAGAATAGAGGAACAGGATGGAAAAGAGATGAGCATTGGTTTGGGTTGGGTGTGAGCAGACAGAGATAAGAGACTACAAATCAAACTGTCACCACAGAAACATCTCATCTATCATACTATGATTTTGTCAGTTTGACAACTTTTCAGTAGCATTAACATACAACAGGAAGACACTGAAAGTGTTATAGTTGTTGATATTGTACAGTGAGCAGCTGCAGGGCAGGATGACATCCACTTTGTCGCCTGCTTTCAGGGCTATGGCTATACTAGTAGTCATGCTGTCTTCTTGGTCATACCCGTTGTTGTCACTGTGGTCAGCAACATGGTTTTTGTTCACCCGCAGTATCACGCAGGTAGGCTTGATGTTACCACTGGAATTCATAGCATTATTGTAGACAGTGAAACCAATGCTGTAGACGCCAGTGTGGGCAGCAGTGAACACACCTGACGTTAGATTGTAGCTGTTTCCAAGGTTTATGAAGACATTTTTGTATTTGAGGACTATGTAGTCTGCGCAATTGGTCGTGTCGACTTCAAGTAGAGAACCAGAGAAGACACTGGAGCTATCTGGAGATGGAGAGGTGAAGAGACTGTCAGGTTGGAAGTATGTCTGAATTATATGTGAGGGTTTTATTCCTTAAGATGCTTTACAAGGTTTATGCATGTCTCTCACCTTTCTTATTGTTCAGGACGTTACTTAACTCATACAGGTACAACTCCATCTCATTGAGGGTCAGGTTGAAGAACTCCATTGTCCTTTTCATCTGTCTCCGCATTAGACAGATGCCACATGCTGTCCGGTCCTCAGGACACAGTTCTTCAGGCAGGTCCGTACAGAAGCACAACACGCGCGCGCACACATACACACACACACACACACACACACACACACACACACAGATAAGAATATGTCTACATATTAATTATGTAGCCATTAAAATTACTTACATCCCTAGCAATCCCTCACCATTGTAGGGTTGCTCATGTGGAGTTTTTGTTGTTACAGATCCTGACCATGAATACTCCTCTTTGGCAAAAGCTCCTTGCAGCAGACACAGAAAAAAAATAGCTGGCAAGACAAGAGAAAAGCATGTGTTACTAATACCAAGGGAAAAAAGCTTTCCACTTGATGTCTATCTTTGCAGTTCTCCAGCAGTTTGAGAAGTGACTCAGGATGATCGGAACTTCAAAATTCCAAAACTATAAGCCATTTTAATTTTACCACAGGATAACTTATTTTTCATATGAATATTTGTGACCTGAACTACTGTCTCAGGGCTTCCACTGTCTCTGACATATCAAACTAACAGCTACAGCTTTTAAAAATGTATTTCTAGGCTATGTTACATGCCATTGTGAAGTCCCAATTCTCAGTGTCGCTCCAGCCATTTATCTCCTACATGCTATATCGCTTGGAAATACATCTAGTCTCACCTTTCATGTTGACAACAGCAACTGAGGACAACTTCAGAAAGACAGAAGATGTGATCGGCTGATGAAGAGATGGGAGCCAGTTATATATTTTTACCTGAGCACCTCCCTTGTTACCTATTACTTTCAATCCTCCTACTTTAAAACTGCTCCTCCCACTTTTCCTCCATTGTCTTTTTTGCCTTTATTAACACTCACAAACACACACACACCGCAGACTTTTGTCTTGAGGATGTAGGTCAGGTATCATCTATCCTCTGAGGATGATTGTCCATGTGGTTCAAACTGTTCCCATCCAGACAAAGATATCCTCCTCCTTCTGTGTTTACAGGTGCATGCAGGCCTCCTCCTTAGCATTGTGGGCAAAAGTGTATGTAATTGAGATCATACTTTATTCTATGTCAAAGCGAGATCTATAACTGTGTGCTATGCTTAAGATACTGTTGGTATTAGGTCATGTTATTGTAAGACAAGCCATAACGGACCAATAACAGACCAATCACGAGTGTGCGACTGAAAACTCTAAACAAAACACACACACTGCTGGACAGTATTGATTATTATCTCATTTGAAGTCAAGTTTATTTGTAAGCCCAATATCACAAATGTTTCAGTGGACTTCAGAATCAAAAGCAACATAGGTCAAGAGCAACTGATAGCATGCACATAAATTATCGTAAAAGCTTAAAAAAAANAAAAAAAAAAAAAAAAAAAAATATATATATATATATATAATCATCCAATATAAAGGAACAAATTAACTTTACTAGATTTAACCAACATAAAGAAAAAGAAAAAAAAAAAACGATATTGGGTCTTTTAAGTCTAATCTGAAAATGTATCTTTTTACAAGGTTTAAATTTAGCCTTAAAATACTCAGCAGAGTTGTCTTATGTCATTCCATTAACAGCAATACATAGCACATACAACACTTTCATATTATCGTATCACTTTCTATACCAGCAGAAATCCATCTCCAGTACAATGCAGGTTGACACGTTGCACACAGAAAGATGTGCATGTCATCAGTGGTCATTTTCACTTTCAAATCTGTCAGGTTGTCGGCATCAGGGTGGGACACCAAAAGCTGTTTCCTTCATGTGGAAAAGGAGAGTCTCATTGTCCTGCTGTGAATAGTGTTTGATTACTGGAGTAGACAAAAGGCTGGTGCGGATGATTACAGGAAGAGAAAATACTGCATGGATCACAAAAATATTTTGTCCAAGAAAACAAGGAGCGAAGACGTGAGAATTTGAAGGGGGGATATACAGTACAATGAAATCCTTGATTAATCAGTCATGACTATACCTTGTAGGTTTATGGATGTTATCTGTGACTAAAGAAAGAAAATGATGGACAAAAGAACAAATAAGGTCAACTGCTACTCCTTTCCAAATTCATATGGGAATACTGAAGATGCACTGATAACTGATAGAATGGAGTGGAAAGAGCATCCAAGACACTAAGGTGTAGAGATCAAAGATAAGCATTTCTCTGGAAATTACTCTGGTCATACAGTATATGAAGGGAAATATATGAACAACCTGCATTACTCTACATACTATCCAGAAACAAATACTACAAGGCCCTCTTCTGTTTGAAGGGACAAAAGCCGTATTTCAAAAATACACTGTGAACAAAAAGATGAGAAGATGATTCAATTCATTAATTTTTTGCTCATTCACAACAAATAGATATTTAGAAATGTTACACAACAAACCTCAGCAGAATGGAGGCTATCATACAAGCAGCATATGATTAATTGCTGCTCCTCTTAATTTTTTTTATAGAATGGATCAAATTCTACAGCCACAAATTTTGCAGATTCAATCAGAATTCAATCAGATTTTATAATCTACATGCAGCTCAATCCAACTGGCAAACAGTCACTGCAGCCCCCACATCTGCCCAGAAGCGGAACCCTGGGTATAGCGGTCCATTGAATTGGGTCTGATGGCGGTAAATGAGATGGGCCTGGTTGTTGGTGATGCAGAAAAAGGCCAGAATTCCTGCATGCTGATCTAGATAGATGCCAACCCGCCGGGCCTTTGGTGAGCCCAGAAGCTTCTCCTTGTCTTCATGCCAGAAGGAAAAGCCTGTTCCAGACCAGTACAAGCTCCAGGACAGAGCATTGTGTCCAAGACGGCTTTGGTCATCATTAGTCTTGCGTTCCATCTGCTTGTAGGCCACACCAATGGTGATCTGCACAGTAAGACAGGGATTTTAATGATAAGAAGTAAAACAGTGACTGTACAGCTGGCAGTACTATTACTAGCAGTAGTTTTCCTGTCACCCATAAATCACATAAAATGTTAATACATGCCTGACTCTTTACTAAGGACCTTTACCTTCTGGCCAGTCCACTCCACCTCCCAGTAGTAAGGGCTCCCTGCCAGGGGCTCTTTGCAGAGAACCTGCCTCCAGAATTGGAAGCGTTCAGGGTGATCTGGGGGGTTCATGTTTTCAGCACGGAGTTTGGCCTTATGATCCCCATCTGATAGCAGCAAGTGGCGATAGGCTGTATTGGGATCCATGGTGGGTTGAAAGCGAACTGGAGAGAGGATTATTCTGAGTTATTCTGAGTACATGCAGAATTTAACACCGTGGTCTACTATATATAGTAAATATAATATGGTAAATACATTATCCATTATTAAAAATAAGGTTCTTCTGTTTTATATTGAGACATATGATGGACTCACATTTCAGCATTTCTTCTCTAGTTTGTAGTTCTGGATTCACTAGTCTCACTGTTGTTATAGGAGATGCTAGAAAATGAATTAAAACAATATACCGGTATATAAATAACTGCATTTGTAACAAACCAATTTGGACAAGGATATTAATGCCCTGGGCTTAGCCTTTCAGGCACACCCTCTCCCAAAGCTTCGTACAACAAGCTCCACTGCATAAATGCTTTAGTTCAGCAGTTCTCAATCCTGGTCCCGCTGCTTTAGGCTATAGAATCTATAGCCTATTTACTGAAGGAGGCAGGATTTGTATGCAGTCAGGGAGGAAGTGCTGCCTTAGAAGCTCACTCAGGGAACAAAAGGAAGTTGTTGATATCTTCATGTAGCTTCTTGTGGACTGACATTTACAATGATCAAAGAAAATTTCAACTCCATGACATATCAACAATACCTCTGTAGCAAGTTTTCTTATTCTTTTACCTTGAGGACGTGGGGGAAGTGGAGGTGGAGGTGTAGCTGAGACCACAGTCCCTGGAAAAGAATGAACATATGATGCAACAATAACTCAATGGCTGCCTCACTGCCACAACCAAAACAAAAGTTGCCTCTGACTCAAAGTCAAAGAGAATCAGTTTCATCTAAACTAATTTACCTTGGGGTCGTGGAGGTGGCAAAGGTGGAGGGATTGATGTTATCTCATACACTACAGATCAAAAAGTCAGAAAAGAGAGCTTTGGCAAGTTCCTGTTTGGCTGACAGTCTAACAACCAAAAACACTTTTACAACTTTTCTTACTGCTCAACTTGAACTTAGTGTGCGCTTAAGTTACAATGGGTGATTGCAAGTTACTTTACCTGTGTTTTGTGTCATGGCCTGACTGCTGTTATCAGCTGGCAAAACACCTGCAGCACCATTAGCTACTGAAGCCATCGGGCCATCATCCACTATAAAAAAAAGTGAAATGTCTTAACTTTCTTATAAAGAAGAGTCCTAGTAACCCAAACTTTTTTATTGTATGTCAATATTTTCATTAAAATATACTGACCTATTCTGATGATCTTAGCCAGACTGTTTTCACAAAGTTCCTGTAATGAGTCTCTGAATTCTGTCGTGGCTGAGCGGATGGAGGCTATCGCTGCTTCCTCCTGTCCCTCTACTGAATCTCCTGTGGCACCAGTCTGATCCAGGTCCATGATCAGGAAGTTCTGCAGAACAAAACAACAAACTGAAATT
This sequence comes from Lucifuga dentata, assembly GCA_014773175.1. NCBI lineage: Eukaryota > Metazoa > Chordata > Actinopteri > Ophidiiformes > Bythitidae > Lucifuga > Lucifuga dentata. The sequence goes on along the minus strand of VXCM01003159.1, from coordinate 40,711 downwards.
TTTATTTTATTGACGTGAATCCATATACTTCATTTACCCAGGAAAAGTTGATTGTATTCACTTTTGCTCTTTCTTCACTTCCATGCTGCAACATAAATTCATGTAAGGCAGCTGCAAGGTCCAATAATTGGTCAAATTCATGTTTATCTCAGAGAAGCTCCTTTTTNCATGTAAGGCAGCTGCAAGGTCCAATAATTGGTCAAATTCATGTTTATCTCAGAGAAGCTCCTTTTTTAAATTCAGTGTCTTCCTTACTAAAGGACACATCAGTAGCAGTTTATTAGAGATGAGAGCGCTCATTCCTTCACTATTACTTCACAACTTGTGCCAGCCTGCTTCTCTAACCTCTAAGCCAGAACAGTTTGATGTGTAAATTGTAGTGTGGTGTAAATTCTCTAATACATAATCCACAGACTGGCATTCTTCAAAGTGTAGCTAGAAAACCCATTCAACCACAAACTCAGAATAATATTTCACATAATGTGCCATGCATTACCTTCAAGAAACAGATATGGTCCTGCATTTCTGCCATTCTGCTCATCTCTTCACTCTTCCAGCAGTGCTTTGCAACCTCCTGCTCCAGCCTTTGGATTTGCCCCTCGGCCCTGCTGCCTAGTGAGGCCTCGTGAGTGCTAAGCAGCTCACCAACCTGGGTGCCCATGAGATTCACACTCTTGACCAGCTCAGAGAACAAATCTGTACTCTCTGACTGTAGAGCTTGGATCAAGGCCTGGGAATGGAGACAGAGAATCCAGGAGAGGTTAATGTATTTAATATAAATGTTTTTACACCAAACAAACATTAATTGCTCCTTACCTTATGTTGACGTGCATCTTGTGGCAGCTCCTTAAGCTTTTTCTCCGTTTCCTGCATTCTTTTCTGTAGGTCTGCCTGCATCTGCACAAGTTCTTTCTGGAGACAAACACAGACACAGGTAACGTGCGCTGCTTACAAAAACAAATCACACATAGGGTGTGACAGGAATAGCCTGAGAATGCAAAGACCATATTTAGTTATAACTGGCAAAGCAGCAAAATCTCTCATGTAGAGAACTGTCATCAAATTTAGCTATATTAAATTTAGCTATATGTATAGACACGCTTACAAACGAGACACAAGTACAGGTCAGACTGTTAGTTGTTTTACAAGTACTTCAAGTTCAGCGACATTTTGGAAATAGTACACTTGTGACAATGCAGATCTTAATTCACCTGCAACACTGTCTTACACACCAAGACTTAATGACAGAAAAATTTATATCAAACAACAGCATAATATAATGAGTTAAACATGATAATATTTAGCATATCTAATACATGCCTGTCTTTCTCTCCTCTCTTCTTGTGGTTTGACTGCATGATGCCCTTTGTGTGAATGCTGACAACACTCCACACAAACACACTCCTTATCTTCACGACAAAACAGGTCCAAGGGTCTTTGATGTTGCGGACACAGTCTGGGGGCTACTGTGGGGAGTTGAGGGTACACACTTCCCTGTCGCTGAGGAGTCCACATCGGTCCTGTATCCGGTAGGACCTCCAGGTAGATGGGCATTGATGGTGGTGCAGAAGGGTTTTGCTTCAAGCTATTGATTCTCAGTTTCTCCATAGTCTCCACTAGGATAGTACTCCTGGCCAACGAGGGCCGAGGGTTGAAGACCTGCCTACACTGGGGACAGCTGTACTGACCTTTGGTGTCTCCCTTATCCCAGTGTTCCTGGATGCAAGCCAAGCAGTATGAGTGTCCACATGGTAGGGTGGCTGGGTCCTTTAGAGTGTCCAGGCAGACAGAGCAGATAAAGGTGTCCTCGTCAGGCCAGGCTGAGGCCATGGTGCAGGGTGGAGATGAGGGTTAGGGTTAGCTTGATGGTGAGCTTGATTTCAGTGGGTAAGGACAACCACAAGTTTCTTCTTTGAAATAGGCTAGTACAAATGGACATAAGGATGGCAATGCTGAAATGCCAGTTCCCATGATTCACATGTCGTTTTAAAGAAACCTGGGCTCAGGTGGGGCAGGTTAAACAGGTACAGCAAGGAGTTTCTGTCTTATGTCAAAGTACTCTCAGCTGTGTCATAATCAGTGGTAGGCCTATGGTGTGAACTAGTGACCACTGTGTAAATTAACTAATAACTTAAATTGTTTTTTTGTTGTTTTTTTTTTTTTTTGAAGATGTGTTTTGCCACAGAGGTTTCATTATCATTTAAAAAAAAAAAAAAATCCCTTATGAAGTCTACCTAAAGGAAATGCTCAGTCCAAAAGAGGACTGACTGGTTTTTCACCTGAGGATACACAACATGGTGACATAACGAGGGATCTTCCCAGCAATTTCTTCACTAAATAATGTAAAAAGAAATAAATGTCCCCTGGTAACCTATACAAATTAGCTAAATGGAAAGAGTTGTGAAACAAGCCTAGTGTCGGCGTAGCGTAGTAAGGGCATGAAGCTCTCCACGCCATATTAACTACTGGCGGACAGCAGCTGGGTGAAAAGGGCTAACTGTTGGTGATTAATTTTCAAGGTGAATGTTTTGAACTTCCAAGCTCTATTTGGCTTTTGAAATTATGTAACACTTATGTTTTTAGCTCTGTGTTCGGTGTGTGTTTATCTTGTTACGCTCATCTTAGTATTGGGATACTATTAATAGGACATTTAGTACTTTGCCGGTTTTATGCTAATCTCTTAACCGGCTGCTTAGCTAGCATGTCTAACAGTTTAACTGGTGACTTTAACGTGTCTTGGAACATGATGGAAACCAAATAAAGTGTTTTTATAGCGTTAATAGCCCTGAAGAAGCCACGAATCTACCAGTGTGGTGTACGTTTTTTAGATACAGTTGGCACTAAAAGTATAGCTAAGTAGCTAGCCTAGCATATGCTGACACACTAGCTAAAGTGTCGCAACGATGAAGGGTTAGACTAACCTTCAGCAGAATCCCATAGAGCGATTTTTTTTAGAGCGATATAGCTAAATGAAGTAGAATCCGTAACAGTATCTGAAGCTAACCGATATGTATGAATTCATAAACAATGATAGTGGCTGTTTTAGGGTTACGCCGAGTCTCATTGAACCTCATGCTAACGTTATCATAAGGTCCTCCTTTCAGTTGACCTGTGGCTTTTCAAGGCTTACATGAAGTGCTCCAACCATGTACTGCTGTTAATTAGTTACTGAGCATAATAGTTTGTTTTGATTATTGCTTGACAACTTTGTTAAATCATATTTTCTATTTCTTTCTCAAGATGTTTAGGGGTCCCCTGATCCTGACATGGTCTTCCTTACGGCCATTGCTGCTAGGAGTGAGAGATCTCCACCTCCCTGCTTGCTCTGCACACACTGGTGCTGGTGGATGCCATGATGATGGAGCTTCAAAAGAGAGGAGAGATGAAGGGATCAGTGGAGGAGTGGAAGGACTATCATTATCCAAAGAGACTATACCTTATTCACCAGTGCCGTCCCTGTTAGCTTTGGACTATAATGATTTTTGGGTGAGAGAGGATTCATCTAGAAACCTTGCTCACAAACCTCTTTTGTCCAGCTGTCGTCGACTGCCTCAGGTGTCTGACTTCACTAAGCCCAAACTATTGGAAGATTTACCTCAAAATTCCAAAGCTCTGAGTACTTACCATGACTGTCTAACCAAGACTGCTATGACTACTACTATTGCTGGCCTTCATCCTCAGAGAAGGTATTGGGACATTGGTCAACTTTCACTCAGTTTGATTAATAAGACAAAATGTAGTCTTTTACAAAGCCATTCACTTCACAGACCGCACTTTATTAGACCCTTCACCTCATCGACGCATACAACCTGGGTTTTAAACCACTTCCACAGTAGATTCCCACCCTGCTGCCTCTCTTTTCACCAGATTAGAGCTTTTCAAGCTGCCCCTTGTGAAGAAAATACATTGAGAGACTGCCTGTGTCTGGAGAATGAAGAAAGGTGTAGACACAGCCTGAGCCCCAACCTGAAGCTCTATAAAGCAGATGAAGGGAGGAGAGGGGCAGGGCAGAGTGAGGGAAAGGGCAAAGGGAGGTGGGCGTCTGTCCTGGTCTCTCTCTGCTCTGTTGAGAGGGAGCCAGCGTTTCTCTTCACCCTACGCTCCAGCACACTGAAGGGCAGGCATAAGGGAGACGTCAGGTTAGTAGCAAGCTAATAACATGACTATAAAATGAAGCAGTAGGGAAACAGAAGTTAAAAAATATATATATTTGAACTGTGAATATGTGTTATGGAATGTGTGTGAAATTACAGCAGCAGAATATTGAGACAAAACATGAACTTCATTTCCTCTTGTGTAGCTTTCCAGGAGGCAAGAGTGACCCGTCAGACATCGATGTGGTGGCTACAGCGCTGAGAGAAGCCCAGGAGGAGCTGGGTCTTAATGTGGCAACAGAGAGGGTCTGGGGCATCCTGAAGCCTCTTAGAGACAAGGTGAGAGGAAAGTGTTTCAGCTTTTCAGTGTTAGAGTTATTGGATGAAGGTGTGAGCTGATCAAGGTTGTGCACACATTGAGGTGACCTGCTTAAATAATGTGAAAAGTCATGAATGAAATTTTGGTACTTTCATTCTCAGTGGCATTGAAAAGGTTTCACAGTCTTAAATGTTGCCCGATTAAATATGCAGTTGTTTCTCTTCATGTATTTCAGTAATTAAAACAAGGATTCAGTCACTTCTATTACTACCTTTGCATCGACATGTTTGAAAATTTGTTAGTCTGTTTCTGACTCTGACCTTGTTCCATCATTTCTCACCCCAGTCAGGGATGATAATTGCTCCTGTGCTGGCTAACCTTGGGCCCCTAGAAGCTCTGTCCTTCAAACCAAACCCTGCAGAGGTATGACCTCCCTGTTCCTGCTACTTTGAGCTACAGTTGTGTCACTATGCAAAAAGGATAGAAGTTTTGCTTTGTGGACATAGTGAAAGTTTGTATATATTTTTTAATTGATTAATTCATTGATTCAGCACTATGCGGGGCCCTTTCACATTCCAAAGTCATTTAATTCAGTTTTAAAATCAAAAATGTTGATCACTACAGGTTTATGGTTGGACTGAGATTGTTCGAAAATCTCCTTGGGAGTCTTGGTGGTTCAGTAGGCTAAGGTTCATAGTATAATTTTCTGAATTGCTGTAAACTGACAAAGCAAAAATACAATCAATCAAATAAAAGTAAAATAAAATACAACTTCACACCTTTCTTTGGTTCTATATTAGTTATTATTAAAACTCGAAGTTATAGCATGTGCTTTATTTGCAGGTGGAGGAGATCTTCACTATGTCCCTGTCCCATTTATGCAACCCTCTGAACCGTGGCTACACACATTTCCGTGCTGGTGACAAATATGGATACACATTTCCAGTGTTTCGCAATGGGAAGTACAGAGTTTGGGGTCTGACAGCTGTCGCCCTGGACCAGACCCTCAAGCTCATTGTCCCACGGTAGCAACTGTTCATCCTATCACAACTGCAATACGTAAGCATATCAATGATTTAGTTTTCACAAATATGCTATCGGTCAGGTTTGGTGAAGCAGCAGGACCCGAAACAATGTGAATACATAGATTTTTATTCACCTGCTCTCACCTAACTAGGTAAATTTGTGATTAAGCTACTTTCACATTTTGCACTTGAGTGTAGAGGAATCTGCTGAATGGGTCAGGTGTGAAACGATGGTGGCCAGCTGGGTTTGTATTAAAGATAAAGAATATGTGAAGTTTTCCTCATTTGTGTTGTAGAAGAGCTATGAATGAACCACATCAAACAGCAGTGCCACTATTTGATACTTTAGTTCCTTCACCCTGCATATCAGCATCACTACTAGCAGCCCCCTTAATTTACAATATGCTCACATTTCCTTTGATTCACCTTCAAACCTTCTGTACCATCAAACGCTAATTAAGCTGACCAAGTTAAACCATTACACACAGATGTCATGTGCAGGAGCACAGCAGAAATAGAACATTCATTTCCAGTGTGATTCAACTCTTACCTGTTTCCAGTTTTACAGCACAATAGATCAAATCAGAACTGTTTATAAACACTGAAATATGAGCGCATCATGCTGTGATTTGTTGAAGAATGCAATAAAAAAAATTTATGTTTTCTGTGTATTCATTCTTTCTTTGTGGGTCTGTAAACTCTAATACATGATTAACCTGAAAGGCACCAGCAAAGCCCAAGAGATAATTTACAGCTATTGGAAATGAAGAACTTTTTTTTTTTTTCTTTTACTTCATAGCTCATATTCAGTACTTGAATCATGAAAACCTAATAAATTAGGTTTTCATGTCTTTTCATACATGTTCACAGTGGTTTTTTGTTTTTGTTTTTGTTTTGTTTTTTACAGCCAGTGATGTGCAGTACAAGGAGCAGTATTGCTTTTAACACATGAATGCATGCTACAACGTTTTTTTTTTTTTTTTTTTTAAGACTTGCTGGTCTGCCTAGAACACAAGTCCAGAACACAGCAGAAAAATATCCTTGACTCCAGATTCATAAATTTTGGAGTCAGAACCTTCCAACACTCCACGATGCAAATCTGGTGTCCAGGGATGTTCATGTGTCTTTCCAACAATGCTCTATCACTTAACTTGAATCCATCATTACCATAGAGGCATCAAGGCAACGAGCATTCCATGGGGTCCTGTGAGTCAGGCAGGAGGTGGCAGTTGAAGGGCCAACTGAAGGAGAAGAGATCCAGGGCTTGGCTGCATTGCTGCTCGGCTGAGGAGCAGATGGAGCGACAGGGTTGGAGGACGCCACCCTGAGGGCTGCACTGAGGCAAGAACATCCCACACACCAGCCTCTGCAGGGCTTTGAAGCAGGCAAGCTCCATCAGCACCTGGGTGAGAAAAAGAAATAAGGAGGGGAGCAATGAGGGGGTTGAGTGCACTTAATGTGGATTTAAGAATAAATAGCATGCAAATATGTGTGCAACAGCAGCTACAAAGTGCCAATGCCAACCAGAAACGTAAAATTCTAGTCACGCATCACTAATTAGCAGATTGTGTGTGTTTACCCGGTACGGTCGCAGCATTGTCGCAGCCTCTCTCTGATCAGCAATGGACAGCCAGATGTTTGGGAAGGAAGTGAGGTTGTAATTGAGGCCTTGACACATCTCCACCTCTATCAGCTCACATGATGAAGCTGCTGGCATGGAAAAAAAAAAAAAAGTGATATTGCCAATATTATTTTTACACTCATTTATTGTTATTTTTCACATTCATAGAATCAAATCTCCCAGGCACTAACAGGTGATAGTGGATTGGATTGTTGTTAATGTTTGTTTTTGCAGTTTCCTGGTGAGGAATCGTGATGTACTGTATCGGTGACACCGGGCACAGATTGGGGTCAGAGATAAGAGGGACTCACTGAAGGGAGGATAGGTAGAGTTTCCACAGCCCTGCTCATCTGCTCCATCAGAGCAATCGTTCCATCCATCACAAAGCCACTGCTGCTGAAGGCACTCTCTCCTGTGGTGCAGGCAAACTGGCTGGGCCCACACGTTCCTTCAGATAAAACAGAAAGAAGTGAGTTTTAATAAGAGGTAGATAAACAATGTGGGGAGCCAGAGAGGAAAAAAGGGGGATAGAGGTAGGAAAGAAGCAGGAGGGTCATGAAGAAGGAAGGAGGTAGGGAGAAAGAAGGAAATATGATCAAAAACAGGAGTGATTTAAAGAAAGAAAAGAGGGAGGAATAAAAGAAGGTGAAATGTAGGAAAGAAGGAAGTAGGCGCTTCAGAATGAACAAAGGCTGGATGGGAGATAAGATGCCAGAATCAGATAACATACAGTATGGAAGGGGAAATTAGGCTGGATTCTGTGAAGCTCCATATCACGTTTTTTTTTTTGTTTGTTTGTTTTTTTTAAATCCTATACTAAATTTCTGAAAATTTGTAGGTGTGGTGTGAACTAGCTTAACAACAAGCTTAGCAAGAGCTCACTATCCAGCAGGGACATGGCCTGGTATGTTGCATTGAAGCCGCTGTCAGCCACTCCCTCATCAGCCAGAAACACCACAGTCATGTGGGGGCCAGAGGAGGTCAGGTCTGGTGGGAAATTAGCACCACAAAACCTGAGAAACAGCCACCAAAGGAAGTAACAGGTTCTTTCATTTTATCCTTCACGAAACATATCCTCTAGATTCAAATTTTAACCAACAACTCTGATAAAGCATCATTCAAACTACAAAGACTTGTAATAAGGTGTAGTAGTCCCCTAAAAATTTAAAAGTTACAATAAGCATATAGAGGCTGTAGTCGGGACCACCTTCCAAGCACCTGTCCAGCTCCAGCGTCAGTGCCATTGTGCACCTCCACATAGTCAAAATCACACACATCCTGAGTCTCCAGGCTGAAGTTCCTGAAGCTCAGCGTGATGACATGACCCTCCTCAACGGAAATATGCCATATGCACAACTGATGACAGGGAAGAAGATGAGAAAAGATGCCAAACCCTTTTTTAATATTTCTCTTAACAGCCAGAAAGAGTTTGGTTAGGACTCTTGGATGGTTTGAATTTACCTGCTGGTGAGGATAAGGTTCAGGATGGTTTGGACTTGCCAGGTACCCATACATCCCCGTCTTCTGCCCACCACATTCTGTTTAATGACACAGGAGTACAGAGCGATGGAGAGGATCATTTGTATGACAGGATATTGCTGCTGTTTTCTGTGATCATGAAGTCTTGGCGGTTTTTGTCAGCTGAGTCTAGGTTTAGATCAAATAGGCCTTGGTTTACATGTTCTCACCCTTGTGTTTATGGCTGCAGTTTGCCTCATCTGTTTGGTCCTGGCAGTTTGGTTGGCCGTCACACACAGATATGGGCAGCAGACAGCAACCCCTGTCACACATGAACTCTTCACCGGAGCAACTCTCTGAGAAAACACACACATTTGTATTCTTCTGAACTGTATCCCTCATTATGACCCCAAACTGTAATAAGCCTTAAAAAGTGAAAATCTAAAAAAGTCTCCTGACATTTTCATAAATCTGGAAATACAAGAAGTCACACAACAGATACATGCACACACACACACACACACACACACACACACACATAACTGCAAATATGAGGGGACATGAACACAATGTTGACTGTTTTCCTGATGTTATTTCAAGGTTTTTGTCACCTATGCCCACATCTTATACACAGTTACACACACAAACATTACTAACTGTGTCCAGGCAGTATGGCCCTGTACTCTGCAGTAAAGCCACTGCCTGCAATGCTGCCATCGGAACAGAACTTGACCCAGACTGTGCTGCTGTTGGTGTTGACTGTTGGTGGTGCTACATTGCCACAAAACCTGTAGAATAACAGGATAGAGCAAGAGATGGGAAGACATTGAAGGAGAAGATAAAAATAATAGAAGTAGGGCTAGTTCTAATATGTATCGATGTTAGTCTTTTAAAGGATCTCTGTTTTCTCGTGCTGTTGTACAGTTGGCACTTGAATATGAGCTTGTGTCTTACATTCTTAAAAGGATTTACGTGACAGTGTCATGCAGCTTTCTAGAATTTCATACCATGACCCATTAAATTGTAGAAAGGTTGCATAACACTGCTCTAGAATTTCATGGATCATGATATGATACACTCTCTAGGAATCCTGTTAACATACAAAGAGTTCAATTGTAATATAATCTTTCCAAGAGGACTTCTAATACCTGGAAGCAGCCTGTAACTATGCACAGACCTTTAGTGCCATCTACCAACATTTAAAGGTAATGACATGTATATTAATAATGTTGGTGTGGAATATGTATAAAATGCATTTTTTTTTCCTTATGTAGGTTTAGTTTTACCACTGATAACTTTTTTTTTTTTTTTTTTTTTTTTTTTTTTTTTTTTTGCCAAAACACAAGTACATACTTTGCATCTCCCTTCTTAGTAATATCTTTCCAAATATTAGAGAGGAAAATTAGGAAGTTACTACTCTTGTGTCAGCAGAATTATATTAAAGTGAAATATCAGATAACTCCAACTGTTCTGCTCTGACCAACACTAAAACAGCCCCCTCCCCACCCCTCCGCNCTCCGCACCCCAACCCCCCCACTAACTAACATAGGCCCTAAAGTATTAGGTTCATGTTAAGACTGTAGAGATCGCTTGATTCTGTCCAACCTGGTGACTACAGAACTCTGCTCTATCTGCTCCTGCACCTCCAGCCAGTCAAACAGACAGGGAGATGGCCCCTCTACAGTCAGGGAGGAAACATGGATCTGGACCAAGGCCGGGGGCTGGACACGAATCACCCAAACACACAGGGAGTTGGGTGGGTAGGAGCCAGAGTGGTTGGGGGAGCTAAAACTGCCTTCTGAGTCTGTCAATACACCTCCACACCCTGAGAGACAGAGACAGCAGTCATATCGCATTTGTATATCAGAAACAATGATAGGCTAACGGAGATGATTGCTCTGTGTGCACTTGCTTGCTAGGATACATGTTACATACGTGTTTCGGATGGGGGAAACCTGACAGGCTGTGGATCTTTTGTACTCTCCAGTTGATTTTGGTTGGCAGGGACTGTGGGTAAATTATGGGACACTCCATCGCCTGTGGTCAGCAGGTCTGGAGGACTGGTGGACAGCAGCTGCTCCTCTGCTGCCTGACCTTTTATCTCTGGATCAGAGACATGAGAGAGAAGCTGAGCAGGATCACAGTTTCATTCTTGAGACAGAAATCTCCCACTCTGACATATTACTGCTACAAATTATAGGTTGAAGCTGCAATATATCTCTGTATATTTGTGTATGATATAAATGTATTTTGGATGTACCTAGTGAACATTAGGGCTGAATGAAATGAACTGTATATGAGAGGACTATATGTAAAGCAGGGGTGGCAGGGGTTAGCACTGTCACTTCACAGCAAAATAGGTCCTGGGTTCGAATCCAACTGTGTTCTTTCTGTGTGGAGTCATGCAGATTAGGTGAATCAGGCTTTCAATTGAATTGTCCATAGGTATGAATATGAGCAATCCTTTGATGCTGGCAAATGACTCTGCTTCTCACCCAATCAATGTTCAGATAGGCTCCAGCCCTCACTAATTGCACTTCATTAGCAGGTTACACACACTGTCACCACGGTAACAAATGTCTCGCTGTCTGGTTGCCAGGCACCTGTTGTGCATAATGAATGTGGTGGGATGTTTGTCAGAATGTAATTACAGCTAGATGAAGTTTGCTTTAAAAGGCCATACCAGCAATTTTGCATGTTTAAGCTGAGTACACATTAGATTACTGACAAGTAATTTCCTAAACATAAAACTGTGATTTAGTTTTCCTGTTATTTTTCCAATCCCTTAATCTTTCAGAATGAAATGTTTAGGTGATACACACACCTTAGTATTTATTCAATGTTTCACCTGCTAACACTGTTGCATGATTGTAGAGGGCACGGTCTTTTTAATTTCTTGATAAAAGCACATCTTCTTCTGGGACTATTATTCCCTGGTGAAGATATAAATCGTCTTCTGTGCAGCTCCATGTTGGATTGGTTAAATAAAAATACTTTGACAAAAAAACTCAATAGACATGTTGTTCGCTGTGATAGATTACTTATGTGAAGCTTGTAGAATCTCTACAAATTGATTTTAATATTGTACTGGAATGAACTGAAACCAACAACAGTCTAGAAGGTAGGAAAAAAAATTCTAAAATTTACCGCTCCAGTAGTATGTTTTGGGAAATGGTTGTCAGTAACATAACGTGTATGCAGATTGTATATATTGGGCTCAAATATGTTAAATCACCAGTATTGTCCTTTAAGTGGACTTGTTTGCAAGCAGCTCATTGACTGAACAGAAATAAGTTCAGATCTAAGACCTAAGTTTCACAGCATACTGACAGTGTATGAATTGAAATGAATTGAATTGAAGTGAATTGAATGGAATGGAATGAATTTATTGACCGAGGTGGAAAATTTGATGAAATGTAATAAAAATTCCTGATCTTTTTGTATATTGAGGTGCACTGTAGACTCACGTGTGAGGATCAGGACCAGAGCCAGTCCAAGTGCTGCTACCAGGATCAGGGCAGCAGCAAAGAACACCACCACCCCCCAGCCACAGCCCAGGGCCCGCAGACGCTTCACACACACTCCAAACACACCCCAACCTAGGCCTGAAGGGTAGATATAAGCACACAGACACACACACACACTTATGTCTTTGGAACATTTTTGTGATTTTAACTTACCAAATGCTGACAAAAGTGTATAATGTGCATCAATCTTGTTTTGTGACTGGGTTTCAGTTAACCATAATAACCTTGATTTTGACTGGCTTTTCATTACTCCTCTTGTAGCAAATGGGACCAGAAGGAGGTCAAATTAGGCAGTGAAGGTCTTGGTCAAAAATATATCAAGTAGGCTACATAGTTCACACTCAAAGAAGCGAGCTGATTGGCTGACTCACTAGCTGCAGGTGGTTTGGTTGGTTCAGGAGTGGATGAGGAAGTTCTAAGTCCTTCCACCCTGTCCTCCTGTTCACCCTCCAGTACAAAGGCAGGGTTGCAGAACACATTCTGAAAAGAGCAGAGAAAAAAAGGAAATGAAAGTTAACCGCCACCCAGTGAAAAAAAAAAAAAANAAAAAAAAAAAAAACATCTTTAGAAACTGACCCTCTGAATCTGTACAACAATCTGTACAGTACAATGATACTCAAGGTCAAAACATCATGATCATGCAGGAGCTCGATTGGTGCATATGTAGGACATAGCACGGTTCCAGATCCATAATGCTTGATGTGGAGATTTGGAATATGTTGCAGAAGCAAAGAGCGAGGATCTTCAACTCACCTTATAAATATCTGAGGAGTCTGAATACACCGCTACTTGGCTGAGGTCAGACATGTTTAGTTCACAGAAAACAAGAAGGACTCTTGTGCACCTCTTTTCACAGAGCCAGACGTTATGATAAATACAAAAGGGATGGAATCTTGATGAGAGCTGTTTCTTGGTGAGGGAATGTCAGAGCCATTACCCGGTTTTCTTCTAGCATTGTTCACTTTTTTGAGCTGGCTGTCAACTTCCACAGAACCATAAAAAGCTTATGGCCATCATTTGTCCAATATAACAGAGAGAGCAGGCCTTTGCGGGAAATCCATCAAAATAATCCAGATAAAAATGAAAAAGAACAACATGTATTTCACGTGTGAGAATTTTCAAAATCCAGTCATCAAAACATCCATGTTTGTTTGTTGCCCCTGCCTGTCTGTTTGTCTAGTTTGTGATGTTGTGTGAGTGGTTACAAAAGCGTTTTACAAACTCCTTCACGGCGTTAAACAAAGCCAAGTCAGCTGAGAGGACTGAGCCCTGAGGACGAGGGAGGGGGAACAGGAGTGGATGGGGAGTGGGAGAAGAGGTGAGGGTGGAGGTAGGGGTTGTGGTAAATCTCTGTAACACCCATGATGATCTTTTAAGCTCCTAAAATGCTAATTCCACGGCCCAAATACTTGAGAGAGCAGGTGCACAAGCATGTATGCAATTTTAAAGCAAACCCTATCAAAAAACCTTTGAGTCTGAATCATTTAATTATTGGTAATAAGGCATCAAACCAGCACAATCTGGGGAGTGTACTTGGGGAAATACTGAAGAGATTATGAAATGTGAAATTGCATTTGCTCATGACATTGCACCTGAGTGTCCTAAAAGATTTTCACAAAAATCTTAACACTTATTCTTGGCTAATCCTGGTAGTAAATTGGTTGAATTAATGTCAAAAAAAAAAAAAAAAAAANAAAAAAAAAAAAAAAAAAAAAATCCACCACCAAGGAAATAGAATTCAGAGAAACTAGAAACACAGATAAATTCGTGCTACCAAAAATGAAAGCATAGATCTGTTCTCTGCCCTAAATTGCTCAATCCCTGCTTCCCTTTCTGCTGCTGCTGTGTTTAATGGGTAATCCGTAATCAAATAAAGCAGCGGACTGCTGGGTGACACTATCACTGTGGATTTGGTCACATCACACCACAAACAAAAGTGATACACATTCTGATCATGTTTGCTGTGCCACTGCTGTGGATCTTAATCTTCATCTCTGTACCGGATGGTGAGAAGTTCCATTCTATGTTACACCAATTTGTGCATCAGTGCTTGTATTGTATCGTGTCTTTGATCGATGTCATATGGCTTCTCTTCTGCCTGTATATATGTAGATATTTATGTTTATGACTAACATGTTGACTCTGTGTGTTCTAGTGTATCTACAGGAGGAAGAGTTCAACTATGCAGATGAAACATACAAGGATCCTCAGCCTCTGAACTGCTCAACCACAGAGAGCATCAGAGGTGGACGTGTCACCTACTCACAGGTAACACACACACACACATGCACACACACACACACACACACACACACACACACACACACACATGCACACTGCACACCTTCATAACTCAGGATAAGAGTGTTAGGTAGATCATGTTGTGCTTTAAAGGACCATACCACTATTTTTCATGTTTGAGCCTAATGTATTCAATTTTCATATATGTAAGGTTACTAACAATCATTTCTCAAAGCATACTACTGGAACAGTGAATTAAAAATGTTTTTCCTACCTTCCAGACCGCCATTGGTTTCACTTCATTCTAGTATGCTATTAAAATCAACTTGTTGATACTTGAAATGTTCTTAGGATAGGTAATCCATCATCGCCAACANGCTATTAAAATCAACTTGTTGATACTTGAAATGTTCTTAGGATAGGTAATCCATCATCGCCAACAAGGCGTATATTCAGGGTTTTTTTAGAAGTTATGTAATTTTAGCATTTAAGAGCAATAAAAAACACCAGGGAATATAGTCCCAAAAGAAGACCTGCGTTTATCGAAAAATTTAAATGACCATGACTTCATAAGGCTGCGTAACTATTAGCAGGTGAAACATCAATTTTTAAGGTGGGTGTCACTTGAATATTTGATTTTGAAAGATGGAAATTTTGCAAAATATCAGAAAAGCTGAAATACGGTTTTATCCTTTGGGAAATGATTGTCAGTAATGTTACATGTATGAAAATTTAATATATTAGGCTCAATCATGCAAAATGGCCGGTATGGTTCTTTAAGTGATGTCTTTACTCTAAATAGTGCATATGTGACTTTTTTCAGGTCTGTCGCCATGCTGCAGTTATTTAACAGCACTAAACTGAAATTCAAATTTATCAGTTTTATAACAGTAACTATCTTTATTTGATGAAACAGTTAACAGTTGACCACTGTTGCAGTGTCTTCCTCTTATCTCTGTCGACAGGATACAGGCAGTAATTTACATGTTTTCCCCATTTCCATGTGTGTACATAATCAGAATGCATACCGAACAGCTACAGCTTTTAAGAGGAAATGCATCCACTTTCAGACGGTCCCTAACAGTTGAGAAAGTGAAGTTCTTAAAAAGAAAAAAAATTACCAAAGTATGCTTTGCTTAGAAATGTATATCAATTAAAATACTTAACTTGTTGGAATATAACCTTTTTTTTTTTTTTTTTTTTTGCTTATAAATCTATATAACTTTATGCAATAAACCTATATAACGTCTGAGCTGTCTGTCCTATATAACTTCTTATATTGCCCTAATTTGAGTGGATAAATGTTAAAAGGGTGCTTGTAGTTGATAGGGTGGGTCTGGACACACTAGTTACCAGATGCTGACGCCATGTTAAAAGCCAAGCTGAGATTCTGCAGCTCTGTCCTCTTTCAGTCTGTTGATTTGTGCTACATAATGTAAGAGTTTCCTAAGTAATAAAATTATTCATTTAACACAGAGCCACAGCAGTGGCTAAATTTAAATGAATAATAACTCTGTGTTCAAAAAATTTACCTTCAAACTGTCATAAATACATCATACATGAAGTTCATGTCCTGTTTAGCTATATTACTAAGTGGAAGGTCAAGCTATGGTTTCAATACCATCATAGTGGAAGTTCCTTATGGAGGCTTACTTTACCTCCATCACACACCAACTCAGCATTGCAAGAAACAAGATCAGTGTTGCCAATGTTAAAACCAAATATACACCCTTGGTATAGTTGCTAAGAAAAAAGTGTTGCAGAGGTAGCTGTACTGTTGTTTTTAGCATTTTATACTTTTGACATGGTATTGTGATATATGCATTTTATTTTTGTTGTCTGAGAATATGCATGTGATATACAGCAGTGATTCATTCGAATGTGAATGACAACTGCCAGAACTCTTACTTTATATCTGTTATTGTGAGCATGTAACTCTATGAAAGTGAACCATTCAAATGGTATGACAGCACAAGTTGGAATTCATGCATTAATTCAATACGTTAATACATAAAAACCAAGATGCAGATGGATGAAAATAAGCAATAGTGAAACAAAGTGGAAATAATGTTATATAATAGTAACACTGATAAAACAACGAATTAAAATAAATTCTCATTTAGTAAAAAAAAAAACAGATGCGTTAAATGTGATTTGAAGCACAAAGCTGATTTAGCCTTTGTAACTTCCTCAGGAACCTCAAGTTCAGTCACAATTTAAAAAAAAAAGGAAGCAGAATTCCTGCAAAGTGAAACAACTTAAGAATCTATTTACTGGAAAGTTGTATTAATATAAAACCCGAAAGTGAATAAAGTGAGCAAGTGTTTCCTCCACAGTGGGGGCTGGAGGGCAGTGTGCTGGCCTATCACTGTGACCCAGGACAATACCCTTACCCGGTCAGCCACAGGCTCTGTGGTGCTGATGGGGAGTGGTCTACCATGAGATTAGCCAATGGCAGGCGGGTGTCGGCGGCCACATGTGAAGGTAATGTTTAGGATGATGAAGATGAGTGTGGGGGTTATTCATGTTACCTTCTCTGCCTCATATACCATTATCAAAGCACTTTCTCCTCCTCTTTTCGCCCTCCTCTCCCTTCTCGCATCCGGGTCTCCTCATTCTCTTCCTCCCTCTCTCAGATGTGTTGTGTCCAGCTCAGCTCCAGTTGGACCATGGAGACTTCTGGCCCAGGAAGCAGTGGTTCCATGTTGGTGATGTGCAGAGCTTCTCCTGTCATGAAGGGTTCTCTCTGTTTGGATCAGCTGAGAGGAACTGCACCCTTTCTGGGGAGTGGACAGGAACCACTCCCATCTGTGAGAACCATGGTGAGGGAGAAGTATAGGCATAAGAAACATTACACAACCTCCTTACCTCCAAGTCTAAATTATGTGTATGATAAGCTTATTTTGTGTCCCTTTTACATCATGGTACAGCAGAGGAAAACTGAGCGATTAACCATTTGAAATGGGTGCCCTAAATGCATTTAGAGCCTGTTTGAGTCTTTGAGCGAGTCGTCGCTGCCTAAGCTCATGCTTACTTAGATTTATACAGTAAATCAGCTTTTGATGAATACAAGTAATTATCCTTTTAAACAGATTTTCATATTATATTTTACAAAAGTAAGTCACTGGTCAAATTTAGCCCTTTATGTGGTCACGGTGTGTTTCTGATGCCTGATACTGCTTTTAAGCAGGACTTCAAACATAATCCATTCATTTCATCTATGGATATGACTCCAAAAAAGTTCTGATTTATGCTCTGCATATGTGTTTGTCTGCTGTCTTCAAATGCAGCTGGTGACTGTTTGGATCCGGGGATCCCACCAGGGGCCCAGAGCTCATCAGGTCGCTTTCAGACAGGAGAGAAGGTGGTCTACCGATGTCAGGCGGGTCTGGATCTGCTGGGATCGGCTGAGAGGGTTTGCCTGGAGAACAGAGAGTGGAGTGGCTCAGCACCACGATGCCAGGGTGCAGACTGACAATTTTATATAAAAGATTGTTGCACAGTTACGACCACAACCATAATCATGTTTAGAAGCAGTACCAAGATAGTACACAAAACTGTATAATCCTGAAACATTCATTCATATTGTTTGTGATTAAATGCAGGCCGGCATACCTTCGACTCCCCCAGCAGTGTAGCAGCAGCCATGGCAGGATCACTTGCAGGAGTCATGGATGTGTTCTCAGCAAAGTTCAAAAAGACAGGTTAGTGTTGGTTATATGTACTTTTAAATTAACATAGACTTTGTCTGCAAATATGGATTTTTGTATTCTTAACTGCATTTTTTTCCTTTTCCCCATTCAGAGACTCAAAGTGGTCGAACGCTGCTTATGACTGAAGGCAGCCGCATGAACATCTACATCTTACTGGACGCATCAGGCAGCATAGATAAGGAGGACTTTGAAAAGTCCAGGGATGCCACGATTGCTCTCCTCGAGAAGGTCTGGACCAAATGAGCTCAGTTTGGATCAGAAACACCATGATTTATTAGTATTTCATTCAGCGAAATCACTGTTTCACTCTTTGCGAAACCTGCATGTCTCCTTCATTCTCCTTCTAGTTGGCCAGTTATAAGGTGCATATGAATTTCCATGTGTTATCATTTGCCAGCGAGGCCAAAGACATCATGGATATCACCGACACGTTCAGAAGTCACGATCCTGCCATCGTCATATGGAGACTGAAGCAGTTTGATTATCAAAGTAGGAGTATCATGCTAGCATTTATTATCTCATTGGATGACTGCAGCCTTTTGACTCGTTAAATGAAGCCATTTCAGATAAGTAGACAGGAACCGTAACACACCTCAGCTCACAGCTCTTTTCCACGTATCTCTCTGCAGGCCATGGGGATAAGAGGGGCACCAACCTCTACGCTGCACTGCACCGCGTTAGCGAGAGGATAAATTTCTTTCAGCAAAACAGCAAGAAGAACCATTTTAATGAGACTCACAATGTCATCATCATAGAAACAGATGGTAAGAGAAGAGATAAGGTGGCTAAGATTTGAAACGGGAACATCTTCTGAGGACATGAGTTCATTCTTCTCCATGTGCCTGCAGGTTACTCCAACACAGGCAACAATCCTCTGGCTGCTCTGGCCAAGATCCGCCACCTACTGGGCTACAGCACCACGACCCAGGACCACACAGATGAGACACGACTGGGTAACGTAATAATAAACTCAATCCAAAGTCCAAAGACTGCCTGGTTTGTAACATACAGTGTATGTTTACATTATAACTACAGGCTAGAATGACATGCAACTACAAATCCAGCACGCAAAGACGTTTGTTAACATCCTCACTCATGTCTTCATATATATACATTTGTGTGTGTTTTTCAGATGTCTATGTATTTGGCATTGGGAAAAATGTCAACAGAGCTGAACTGAATGCCATAGCTTCAAAGAAACGTCACGAAAAGCATCTGTTCATTCTGCAAAACTACAAAACACTGGGAGAAGTTTTCAACAGTATGATCAGTAAGTAGGTTGATAATAAGATGAGTCCTAATCAATATGATGGAGCCTGTAGCACGGCTACGCCCACCATGATAACGGGACAGCCAATCTGACAGCCAAAGCTGAATGTGCGTTATGTAGAAATTGAACATTTCAGCATTTTTTCTATGCCGACATTTCAGCGATGGAATAACCATTATCATTGTTGCGTGTCGTAACACAGGCGATGAGAGTGTGACGATGTGTGGGATCGCTCAGGAAGACGTTTCCCCAGACGATGAACAGCATGGATCACCAGTTTACACCAAACCCTGGCATGTCACTGTTTCAATGGTGAGAGCCGGGTACATTCAGCCACTTAAAGGAACATACCAGTGATTTTTGCATGTTTGAATGCAATAAATATAACCACGTTACATGACTGCCAATTATTTTCCAAAACATACCACTGGACTGATGAATATTAGAATTGTTTTTCCTACTTTCCAGACTGCTGTTGGTTTCAGTTCATTCCAGTACACCATTAAAATCAAATTGTAGAGACTAGAAACATGCTTGAAATAAGTAATCTGTACAGCGAACACTATGTCTATATCTCCGCCAGAGAAAATAGTCCCAGGAGAAGGCTGCTTTTACCAGAGAAATTAAAATGACACTGACTTCACAACTGTGCATCAGTGTTAGCATGCAGAACATTGAATTTCAAGGTGACCTCAGTATTTGATTTTGAAAGATTAGGAGATTTGGCACAATAACAGGAAAACTGAAATACAGTTTTATGTTTTAGGAAAATGGTAGGCTGCAACGCAACATGTATGCATGTATTTATTGGGTTCAAACATGCAAAACAACAGAATGGTCTTTTCACTCATATAAATATATATTTTAGAGTGGATTTTCACAAAATACCATTTTCTTTTCCTGTAGTTTGGAGGAGGTGAGTCTGGAAGCTCGTGTTTTGGATCCATCATAAGCCAGAACTGGATACTGACAGCTGCTCACTGCTTTGCCAGAGCGAGCACAGAGAAACTCACTCGGGAGGTGCAGATAGAGCACGGTCAGTGTCCGAACACAATCACATTTTGACGATTTTGGGGGTTTTACACATACCTGGGGGAGAGGGAAAAATCAGAAAGAGGAAAAGTGATAAGTCAAAGTGTTTAAATGAGACTAGAACTTATTTACCAAAAGTTGGCACTTCATATTCATAGTCTGGTTTGAGAAATCAAGAATCAGAAAAAGTGAATGAGTACACCTTTAATGTCCCTCTCCTTTAACAGATATCATTAACAGGCCCTCCAATGCTGAGAGTAGAGGACCTGAGTTTTCTCTGGTTCTTTCCTTAGACACACATCGTGGTCCAAATCAGTCCAAATCTGCTGGCCGTACCATGAATGCTCACGCCTAGCATGAATCCAGCCAAGTCAAGTTTATTTGAGTATCCCAATATCACATACAATGATTCACATGCCCACACAGCAATGCTTCCCAACCCAGCCCAAGTTCTACGAAAAGGAAATTCAGATGCTCTCTCCTTCAACAGCCAGATGTGAGAGGAGCCGTAGGAACAGGGAGTTATGATACGAGAAAACAAAGAGGTAGCAACAGCGAAACACACGCAGTTGCATTTTGATCGAGCAATAGGATCCTGAATAGTTCACTAATAACAGTCGATCCAGAAATGAGATTAAAGGACAATACCAGTGATTTTACATGTTTGAGCCCAACATACAACTCCCATACTTGTTACATTATAACCATTTCCCAAAATAAACTGCTGAAAAGGTAAATTTTAGATTTTTTTTCCCTACCTTCCAAACTGCCATTGGTTTCAGTTCAATCCAGTATGCTATTAAGGTCAACTTGTTGAGACTTGAAACACACCTGACATAAGTAATTCATCACAGAAAATGCGGAGTCTATTAAGTTTATTTTGGCTAAGTAACTTTATTTAACCGGTTCAACATGGAGCTGCATGAAAGACTCTATGTTGTCTCCATCAGGGAATATTGTCCCAGGAGAAGACAGATTTTAACGAGAAATTAAAATAACCGTGCCTTCTACAGTATAATCCTGCATAAGTATTCAGGTGAAACATTGAATTTTAAGGTAGGTGTATCACTCAATGTTTGAGTTTGAAAAATTAGGAGATTTGGCAAAATAACAGGATAACTACAATTTTATGTTTTGGAAATTGGTTGTCAGTAACATAACATGTATGCGGGTAGTATTTATTGGGCTTAAACATGCAAAATCACCAGTGGGATCCTATAATAAATACTTATGAGATGGTCCAGTGAATATTTGTCCTTGCAGACATTGCAGAAATAACCTTAAGGTTGTTAATAAATCCTCAACTGAGAAGTACTGTGGATACATGTTCAGTGGAATTTTACTGCATATCACAGATTTGTTGTGTTACTGCTACACACTCCTGATGCTGAAATAACAAGTGACCTCTTTGTTCCCAGGCGAGGGTAGTGCGGTTTCCAAGACGGTGTTCATGCACCCCAAGTACAACATTAACGCGCTCAAATCTAGAAACGTGTCTGAGTTCTATGACTATGATGTGGCTCTGGTCTATGTGAACGGCAGCATCCCTCTCTCTTGGAAGGCCAGGTAAGAAAGCCCAAAAAATCTATATTTATCAGAACACAGATGTGAAAATTTCAACTGGACATTTTGTATTTGAGCTTATGTATTCCTTATGTTGTACGACAGACCTATCTGCTTGCCATGCACCGTCCCAGCCAGCCGAGCCTTAAAGATGATCAACTCTACCTGTGAGAAGCACAGTAAGACACGACCTCCTCACCTTTCTGCAGCCATCATTAAAACTTGAATACTTAGTCCTGTAAGACTTTAAAGGATCATACCTGTAGTTTTGCATGTTTAAGTGTAACAAGCACTGCCTGCATATACGTTAAGTTACTGCCAACCTTTTTTCGAAACATAAAACCATATTTAATATTTTGTGCCTTTTTTCCAAATCCCCTAATCTTTCAAAATCAAATGTTCAGGTGATACACACACCTGAACATTCAATGTTTCACCTGCTAATTGCACAATTGTAGAAGGCACGATCATTTTAATTTCTCTGGAAAAGCAGGCTCCTCCTGGGACTATATTTCCTGGTGGAGACATACATATTCTTTGTAGCTCTGTGTTGGATAAGTTAAATTAAGCAACTTTGGAAAAAAAAACATATCTCAGGTATGTTTCAAGTCTACAAGTTGATTTTGACTGAAATCAATGGCAGTGTGGAAGGTAGGAAAAAGAATTCTAAAATTTACCACTCCAGTAGCATATTTTTGAAAACGGTTGGCAGTAATGTAACATGTATGTGGGTTGCATAGATTGGGCTCAAATATGCAAAATCACCAGCATGCTCCTTTAATAACTATAATTCCCCAACAACATAGAACTCAGATTTTTACTCAGAGTAAAAATCCTGAATACATGCAGTCTCTAAAATGTGCAAAAGATTTTTATGTTTGTGTGTGTGTGTGTGTTTGCAGGAAAGGAACTGCTACCACTCAAAGAGACCGCTGCCTTCTTCATCCATAAGGACTCGAAACACAAAGAGACACGCAAAGAGACACATATTCACATAGAAAGTCAGGTGAGACCCTTAGATTGCCACATTCCTGGAAAGGTTTATTTTTTATTTTTTTATTTAAATGACCGTTAAACTGTATCATCTGCTGTCTGTAGAGGCCCGGGTGTGTGGAGAAAGCCAGGAAAACACTGAAGGAGCTCACAGATGTGACTTTAGACGAGTATGTACCTGACCGCTTCCTTTGTTCTGGAGGAACCTCAGGATATCAGGACTCTGTCACCTGTAAAGGTTTGTATGCAGGCACCGGAGCGCACGTGGGTGACAAAGTACCTCAAAGCCGTACTGGAGTAAAAGTACAGATACTTCATTGAAAAATGACTTTGTTCAAAGTAAAACATGCCTGTAACAGCCATTAAGCATTTGATGTTAATTTTACTTAAGTATCAAAAAGGATTTGGTAATAAATATAATTAGGTATTGTAAGTAAATGTAAATGCTGTAAAAAAAAAAAAAAAAAAANAAAAAAAAAAAAAAAAAAAGCAACCATAATTTCTCATTCACTCATATTGCACTTTATGGAGAAATGAACTTTCCTCCTGTGCTTCTTCAGGTTAGATGGTGTTTTTGAATGTGAGTATTTTGATTTTTTTGGTACACTTCGTCTGATAGGAGACACATTTGATGCCAACACAAGAAAACATGAGTTTTCATTTTGGTCATGGATGTTTGTTCTCATCACTTTCAGAGTGAGAATGACGATGTCGAGCCTTCCTCCAGCATAAAAATGGCTTTATTGCTTTATGTGCCTGGGCACGTTTTCAGTAAAATCATGAGTAGTTAAAAACCAAAGCAAAACCAAACTTAACCATGGTTTTGAGAGCAGCAAGCCTCTTGATTGGCCCTAACAAATGTGACGAAATGTCTGCCAGTGATGTTCCAACAGCTTCTTTTTCAAATGTAGTTTGTTGCGAGTACTCACAAAAGTGATGGAGCATACATTTTATTTCAGACATTTAGTCAAACTAGTGTAGTACCATTGAAAACATACCTGTTTGGACCGGACCAGACTTCATGGTGTGTGTCACAGCCTGCCATAAGTGGCTGTGGACCTGAGCATATGCTGCCACACCCGGAGCGTATCCTGCCACGTGGACTACTTTTTACTGGCACAGCTCAATTCGAGAACTGCTCATCCAAACAACTTAACACGCGACACTGCACGTCCTGGGTCCTGAGTAATGAACCTGCCGAATTTCAACTTCATGGGTTCTAGAGATGTTGGTGCTACAGACAGACAGAGAAACTGTAATTATAAGATAAAAGTAAAAATATGCAAAAATATAAATAAACATCAGTCAAGTAAAGTACAGATACTCTTCAAAAATAAAAAAAATTCAAGGATATTCTGGTATGCTGTAAGAATCGAAAAACCGGTGGTTTTGCATGTTTGAGCCCAATAAATACTCCATTACATTACTGCCAATCATTTTCCAAAAAATTCTTAGGAAGCGGTACTTTTTCAAATTGTTTTTCCTACCGTCCAGACTACCATTGATTTCAGTTCATTCCAGTATGCTATAAGAATCAACTTTTAGAGACTTCAAATGTGTTTGAGGCAAGTAATCATCACAGTAAACCACATCATTTTTATTTGTTGTAATAGATCCAACACACAGCTACATGGAAAAATGCAGTTTTCACCAGGGAATTTAGTCCCTGGTGAAAACTGCATTTACCAGAGAAATAAAACTAACAGCTTTCTAACATGTGTTAGTTGAGAAACATTGAATTTTAAGGTGAGTGTATCACCTGAACATTTTATTTTGAGAGATTAGGAGATTTGAAAAAAATAAATAAAAATAACACAAAAAACTAACTTACACTTTTATATTTTGGAAAATGTTTGGCAGTAATGTAACATGTATGCAGTATTTATTGGGCTCAAACATGCAAAACCACCAGTATGGTCCTTTAAGTATTTTACATTGTTACTTTACACCACCAGCAGTGTGACATAAGTTTTGCATGACACTGACATGCTGATTTTTTATTTATAGGTGACTCAGGTGGATCACTGTTTCTCCAAAGGAAAAAGCGCTACTTTCAGGTCAGCAACAGAAAATGTTTCACATGCACACACACTTTGGTGTTACCCAGTGTACTGAGGGTCTTTCTCTCACTCCCCCTGCCTGCCATCTCCAGGTGGGAGTAGTGAGCTGGGGCACCATGGACATCTGTAATGACCGAGCTTTGGAACGCTTCAGCAGCGACCGTCCGCATCCTGACGCTCGTGACTTCCACATTGACCTGTTCAGGATCATTCCCTGGCTTAGACAGCACGTGGGCGACATCCAGTTCCTGCCTGCAGAAGACTGAGACGTACAGATTCAGGATCTGCTTAGACGGAGTCATGAGTAACAAATCTTATAATACAACTCATGTGACTTCTTTATAATATACACATTGAAATGATCATAGTATTTTCCAAAGTTTTATTGTTCAATGAAATATCAGTGTTTTACAAAGGAAGTCAAAATTCAAACTAACAGTGTTTTTTCCTCTTTTAATAATCTAAATCATTCTAAACCCAGCATGCATAACAAGTGCCCGAGGCACATTTTTGATCTAAATAAACCTGTATGTTCATATAAAAACACTGAATTTGTGATTTATCACTGCCTTAGTGAAGCTGCCTGATTCAGTGTTGTAGTAATCTGTGCTGATTAACACACAGATTTTAACGTGTCGCTGAAAGCCCAATAGCCAAACAATATGAGCATAAGCTAGCTAGCAGCACAACACCATACAAATCAACTTATCAGCCTATACTGACGACATGAAATCTGATTCGTGGGTTTTCTGCCCATTCAGTGAAACATTGATATGATTTTTGCTCCTCTATAGGCTGTAATCCGTGATGTAGGATGTCTGAGGTGTTGAGAGAGATAAGCATCCAATCAGCCTTCAGAGAACTGTCGGAACAGTGTTTCCGATTGACTGTCTTTGAAGTTAGGCACAAAATGGATCTGGAGGATCTCAGAGAATCCCTCAGAGAGGACAGGAGCCACAAAGTGTTTCCTGTGGAGAAAGAATTCCAGATTAGTGTGAGCAAGACAAATCATGTACTGTATGAATTTATGCTAATTCATTCAACTACATATGAGTAATCCAGTTTTGCCCTGAAATGCTTTGAATCCTGCAAAATTTCAAACGTTTATCAGCCATGTGAATCACAACAACCCAAATGAAGCAGCAAAGTGGTTCAAACAACATCGGTCACATGTTTTTTGTGAGTGAAACAAACCACACTGCTTCAGAACAAACAGACGACACATTAAGCCACACTAAATATCAGGTAACATCACTAATGAACACACCTGATGTAGCTTAACAGGTGTGGGTGGAGCAGCTTGACCAGGACTGAGAATCACTGAACTATTACAAAGGGCGTGTGGATTTACAACACCCACCTTGTCCAAGTCATCAAACAGGCTAAACTTCATTGCTAAGCTCTGGACTGATGATCTCCTATGAGGTTTTATGCACAAATAAAGTAAAATAACTTATAATCGGCATGGAAAAGAGAAAGCTATCCACTGCTGGCCTGTGACACTTACTTGTAGCTATGGAAGACCATGTCATTGACCTTGGCATGTTTGGTGTCTGAGGGAGCCATTTCACGGAACTGGGAACAAATATAACATGTTAAAAGTAACATTGGGGTAAAACAAAATAAATTCTGATCAACAGCAAACGAGAGAGACAAACAGTGTATAGAAACATGGTGAAAAGGTTAATCGTGTGGAGATGGTGATTCATACTCTGTTGTTGTGTTTGGCTTGTTCCAAAGATGCTGTGAAGTGGAAACAGCGACAGGACACGCCAGCTGCCTTGGTCACGTCCACATACCTAGAAAATACACGCAATGGTTTCACAATCATGAATCATGAAAACACAGACAAAAAACAGGAGGAGGAAATTCATATTAAAAAATATATGCCAACACTCAGATACACTCAGTCTCCTCTTTGTCGGTACACCCTCTTTGTCTGTCTTTGGAATTGTTGGGGGCCTGGACTCAAGAAAGGTTCAGCATATATTCCACAGAGAGCCTGTAGGCATCTCTGTGGAATATATCCCTACAGGTATATATATATATNATATATATATATATATATATATATATATATATATATATAAAGATAAAAATCATTTTCCAAAAGCATCTCAGTCCTGCTGTAGGTCTGTGGGATAAGATAAGCTGAGCCTCAAGAGACTTTTGGGTCCTCGACTGAATCAAAATGTTGTCAGTCTTACTGAACCATTGAAATTCTTATGGAGGACTCCTTTTGAAGTAGACTAGACGTACAATATTTATATATATGTAGCGATGTTTGAACCAGGTTCATTTGGTATTCAGGGGCTAATATGTGCCACAAAATATTCTCTCTACAATACATAATCATATTCATAATCAGAACATCTCTTTTTAACGACCATACTGGTAATTTTGCATAAATACATCCTGCATTCATGTTACATTGCTGACATCCATTTTCCAAAATATACTACTGGAGCCATATTTATTAGAATTGTTTTTTCTACTTTCCAGACTGCCATTGGTTTCAGTTCATTCCAGCATGCTATAAAAATGAAGTAGTAGAGACTTAAAACTTGTTTGAGATAAGTAATCCATAATATGGAACACACCTATTAAATTTTTTTGTCAAAGTTACTTAATTTAACCGATCCAACACGGAGCTACACAGGAGAAAATGTATGTCTCTACCAGGGAATATATTGTCTCAGGTCAGGTTATGACTGGTTTTACCAAGAAATTAAAGCAATTGTGCTTTCTGCAATGGAGCATAAGAGCGAGCAGGCAAAACCCTGAATTTTACGGTGGGTGTATAACCTGAATACATGAGATTTGGCAAAAAAGTACAAAAACTAGAATATGGTTCGATGTTCGATGGAACATGGTTGGCAGTAATGTAACGTGTATGCAGATAGTGTTTAATGGGCTCAAATATGTAAAATCAGTGGTATAGCCCTTTAAAATGTTTTTGTTGTACAAATGTGGACAGACTCAGGATACACTGGAGGGATTAGATTATATATCCCATCTGGTTTAGGAATGTTTTGGGATCTCCTAGGAGGAGATGGAGGTTGTTGGTAGGGAGAGGGATATCTGCCTCTGTGACCTGGAATGGGATAAACAGTGAAAAACAGATACAAGGGTGGACATTTAAAGTATTCTGAGGGATTTTATTTTTAATTTCAATAAAATAATGTTAAGTTTAAGACAAGAAAAGCTGTTATGCACTTTGCTGTTTCCAGTCTATGCTTCCAACATGCTTCCTTTGAGTGGCAGAGAACAGGAAGTGTGCCCCCTCCTGGTCAAAGCTGGTTTTGCAGCTGCAATAATAATGTAAACCTGAGACGGTGTGAAATTTTTTGTCATGAATTTTAGCTTTATTAATCTTCCACGCCCTATTGATAACCAAGTAAAAACCAGAACTTCATAACACACATAGACACTGTTGCTGTGGGAGTGAAAATGGACTCCCAGAGTACAAGGCTGCTGTTTCTTGAACATGAAATCTTCAGTATGAAACAACCACAATTCCCAAAAGCACCACTGGTGACTATTCAAACAGCTGTCAATCAAAGCTTAAAGCAGACAGGAACTGAGCATCTCCACCTTGTCTGCAAACACTCTTATCTGTCTGCACATGACTCATTGTCTCTGAGGAGCTGGCTGTTTTCATAAAGTGGATTTAATCAGGGTGATCCAGCGTGAATAGGCACATTGCGTAAACATGTCAGAATGGGCGTATTTGTACCAACATATGGTTGTGGTTTTACCGTTTGCGAGACTCTGGGTCTGGGTTGGTGTTGTCTACGGCGACGCTACGGCCCTCCTTCAGAGCGCGCTCAGAAGCTGCCACACAGTTCTGCCATGAACCGAGTGTGTCCTGAAAAAACACACAAATTAAACAATGAGGGTTGGTTGAAACTTGTTAAATAAGATTATAAGCGAAAGGCCCAAAAGGAATATAGCAACAATAGTAAAAGGAATCATTGATTACCGTGTATACGAGTATAAGTCGAGTTTTTATTACCAAATTTCACAAAGCAAATCGGGGGGTCGGCTTATACACAAGAAATTCAAATTTAATCCCAGAGAACAAAATTTCCAGGGGTGTAAATACTACCCATTACCACTACCCATGGAAAATAGTTTAAATCATACCTTAGAATGAGATATTTCCTGAAAAACATCTTATCAGCGCATTTTGTGGCGGCCAGTAAGCTCTGTTGTGATTGGTCAGTTACGGTAATCAACTGCTGTTTACTGGTACATGGATTATTTTCAGAAAATCACAGGGATACTATGACAATACCCAGAAAAACAGATAATTTCCTAAACAAATTTTTGGAACAACTTCAGGGGGTCGGCTTATACACGAGATCGGTT
Source organism: Lucifuga dentata (assembly GCA_014773175.1). Lineage (NCBI taxonomy): Eukaryota > Metazoa > Chordata > Actinopteri > Ophidiiformes > Bythitidae > Lucifuga > Lucifuga dentata. The sequence continues at coordinate 11,424 of VXCM01003159.1, read as the reverse complement.
TATACCATATACGGTATCATTTTATTTTCCCTATTTGCCGTGTTTATATGAGAGATGCCATCATCCAATGTGAGAAAAGATGCACTCACCCTGTTGATGTACACATAGCCCTTTGGAATGATGTGGGTGTGGAAGAAGGTGGATTTACCAGCTGTGGAAGAAGTGGAGAGAGATAAACGAGAAGGACGTGGCATGGGTTTGGGTAAACCAGAAAGACCAAGGTGCACTTTAACTCACACGCAGGAAAACCCACGGCAACAATGACTTCTGTCTTGGTGGATGTGAGCGAGGCGGATGGCGGATCATAAAGCCTAGACGAGGAATTGAGCTCCCTCTGTTAACACAGACACACACACACAGGTGTAAACCCGCATATACACCTTAGCAAAAAGAGGTGTGACCGTTTTATAGGCTCCAGTCTGAGACCAGTATGAAAGCTTTACTCACAGGGTCAAACTTAGGCAGGCTGTAGGGGGCACTCTTCCAGCCCAGGAAGTACTCCTCAGGAGTGTAGAACTGCAATCCAATGTTCAGAGCAAACTAGAGGGAAACAAAGATGGTGACTGGTAAATATAATGTTCCTATTTTATCTGTTTTCCCCTATTTCTCTGAAGGTAGCTTTAGTGTCACTGAAAAGGGAGGCGCTGCAGCAGAAAGGCCCAGTCAGACCAGTCAGTTCTCGTGGTGTCTTTTACTGATATTGCTTCTTCTCTTGGATCATGTAGCTTTGATTTTTATGCTGATGCCACAGTTCTGTACTGCATGGCATCTTCTGTACAGCCAGTCTGAATATCAACTGCAACTGCTAAATGGACATTATTTAGAAAAGTGTATTCCTTAGGTGGTAATATATTCCTTAGGTGATACTCTGATAGAAAGAGCTTTAGTAAAAAAAAAAAAAAAAAAAAAAAAATAGCTTGGAGTGTTGACAAACTCAACTTGAAATTTAATACAAATACTCTGGAAGCAAAATGACAGGAAAAAAAGCTGGTTTTCTTTATAGAATTAAGAGCTGCTTCCTTTTGCCATACAGAAAGAAAACTGTTGGATCAATGTTCTTTCATCGTCTTTCGCTGTAAGAAGCGACAATCATTGGTATTTATTAATTCACAAACTTTACAAACTTTACCAAATAAGCTTCCACCTTACATTAGTGTGTCGTTGTGAGTGACTTGCAGATTGCTCTCCGTGCTAAAATACAGCTTATCATGTGAAAACACCCTTAGTACATATTCATGAAATAGACTTTATGTTGCCTTTGACTTTCTGACTGGGAATAGTCAAAGAAAATACCCCCTCAACTTGTAATTCCTACTCATAAAGCTGGGCAGGGTTCTTCAAACTCGAGTTCAGTATTGACGTCATTTCAACACGGCTGCTCAAACCGTAAATAATGTTCTCTATTTATAAATGAACGTTTAGCAGCGGTTGGCAGTGGTGGTCTAAAGATAAGAGAAGTGAAGTTGTGACTGAAGGGTCACCAGTTCAAACCTTGGACTGGCAGGAGAAATCAGGGTTGGGGAGGTGAATGAGAAGCACCTGAATCTCCCTTATTATCACCACTGAGGTGCCCTTGAGCAAGGTACAGTGCTGTGAAAAAATATTTGACCTCCTCCTGATTTCTTCTCTTTTTGTGTGCATCTCTCACTAAACTGTTTCAGATCGTCAAACAAAATCTAACGTAAAACAAAGACAACCTGAGTAAACATAAAATACATTTTTTAAATGATAAGTTTATTTATTGAAGCAAAAAAAGTTATGTAAAACCAACTAGGCCTGTGTGAAAAAGTATTCACCCCCTAGTTACTAAATCCTTTAATCTACCAAAATTCATTGATAATTGGTTTTGGCTGGACTCGACACACCCAAGCCTGATTCATGCAGCCGTGTTCAATCTAAACATCACTTAAATAGAATTTTTTCAGCAATGTGAAGTAGCTAAAAGGTCTCAGCCAGCAGCAACGATGCCTCCATCAAAGGAAACTCCAGAAGAGATGAGAAGAAGGTGATTGAAATGTATCAGTCTGGGAAGGGTTACAAAGCATTTCTAAGGCTTTGGAACTCCAAAGAACCACAGTAAGAGCCGTTATCTTCAAATGGAGAGAACCTTCCCAGGAGAGGCTGAGCTTCCAAAATTCCTCCAAGAGCAGCGACGACTCATCCAAGAAGTCACAAAAGAGCCAAGGACAACATCAAAAGACCTGCAGGCCTCTCTCACCTCAATAAAGGTCAGAGTTCATGACTCTACTATTAGAAAGACACGGACCAAAAATGGCCTCCATGGGAGAGNATAAAGGTCAGAGTTCATGACTCTACTATTAGAAAGACACGGACCAAAAATGGCCTCCATGGGAGAGAGGCAAGGTGAAAACCACTGCTAACCTAGAAGAACATGAAGACTTGTCTCAATTTAGCCAAAACACACCTTGATGACCTCTGACCTTTTGGGAGAATGTTCTATGTTCTATGGACAGATGAGTGGAAAGTGGAGCTGTGGGAAGACAGTAACATCTGGCATAAACCAAGCACAGTGTTCCACAATAACAACACCATACCTACAGTCAGGAGGTGGTAGCGTGGTGGTGGGGAGTTGCTTTGCTGTTCAGGGTCTGGGCGACTTGCCATAATTGAAGGAATCATGAATTCTGCTCTGGGTGGCGCAGTGGTTAGCGCTGTTGCCTCACAGCAAGAAGGTCCTGGGTTTGATTCCCAGCCGGGGCAGGGCCTTTCTGTGTGGAGTTTGCATGTTCTCCCTGTGTCCGTGTGGGTTCCCTCCAGGTACTCCGGCTTCCTCCCACCTCCAAAGACATGCATGTCAGGTGAATTGGGAACTCTAAATTGCCCGTAGGTGTGAATGAGAGTGTGAATGTGTTTGTCTGTCTCTGTGTCAGCCCTGTGATAGACTGGCGATCTGTCCAGGGTGTACCCTGCCTCTCACCCTATGACCGCTGGGATAGGCTCCAGCCCCCCCGTGACCTTCAACAGGACAAACGGGTTTAGAAAATGGATGGATGGATGAATACCAGAAAATCCTGAGGGACAATGTCCGGTCATCAGTCTGTGATTTGAAGCTCAAGCGCAACTGGGTTCTGCAGCAAGACCACGATCCAAAGCATGAGAGCAAGCTCACCTGTGAATGACTCAAAAGGAACAAAATGAAGGTTTTGGAGTGGCCTAGTCAAAGTCCTGACTTGAACCCCATTGAGGTGCTGTGGCAGGACCTTAAACAGGCCGTTCATGCTCGAAAACTCTTCAATGTGGCTGAATTAAAGCAATTTAGTAAAGAAGAGTGAAACAAAATTCCACCACAGCAATGTGCAAGACTGATCTCGAATTATTGGAGGCGTTTGGTTGCAGTTGTTGCTGCTAAATATGGAACAACAAGTTATTGAGTTTAGGGGGTCAGTTGGATAATTTCTTTGCTTCAATAAATAAAATTGTCGTTTAAAAACTCAGGTTGCCTTTGTTTTATGTTCAGTTTTGTTTGAAGATCTGAAACAATTTAGTATGAGATATACAAAAATAGAAGAAATCAGGAGGGGTCGAATACTTTTTCACAGCACTGTACCTAATCCCCAGATGCTCCAGTGGACTTGCTCAGCGGCCAGCAGAGAAGTCTGTGGTTGTACTGGGCAATTTCCTGGTGTGAATGTGTGTGTGAGCAGAGTATGCAGAGTGTTCCTGCAAAAGAGCATTGGATGCTCAATGAACTACCCCTGGATAAATAAAGGTTTAAAAAAATTAAGTTTTTTTCTTTACTTCAAGATGAAATAAAGCTTGATGATACTCTGTTGACTTTGGAAACTAATTACTGATTGCTGCCTGCCATTCCAACAGCCAAAAAAAAAAACAAAAAAACATATAAAAGTGATATTTGGGCCCTGGGCACCACTACTACTATAAGAAATAGAAATTAGCCTTAAGGTGGCAGAGTAAATATTAATCTTACCAGTCGGTCACTGCAGGAGAAATCTTTCTTCTTCTTTCCTGGAGCCCAGTTCTCTGGCCTCCCTGCTGCATCTGGTCACAGAGATACTTGTGTTTTTGCTGTTGTACTTTTGTCTTTATGAGTTCTAAATGACTTTACAGTCATAATAAACTAAGCATAAACCTCCTGGGCGAGGCTATTTTTGTAGATTGAAAAGGGACTGCTTTTATGGTTTAAATTAAGATTAATATCAGGGATTGAAGCTGAGCAACAAATATTTGTAAGTGTCATCTGAAATTGAATACAGTAAATACGGATTGTTTACCACAATCATGGCGACACCAGTACAAACACAAGCTCGCTCACCTCCAACATAAAAACTCTGTGACTTGTCAACAGTCACACCACCATTGGCCTAAGGAGGAAACACATAAAACAATGCAATTAAACTGGATTATAATTAAAATACAAACACAAGATGATGTCTTGTCAAACAGAGCTACTATGCAAACAAAAGACTAATCAGCATTATGAAGAACACTGAATGGAAAGTTCCCAAAGCTCAGTCCATACCTGATGCTGTTTTTCTTAGTTCAGATTTATTACATTCTGTGTAGTCCTTACATGTTATTCATCTTTCCCTAACAACAGGTACCTTCTCACACAGGTAATTCCACATTCCAATCACTGGCTTCCTGTAGATGCCAGGACCAGTTGCTACAAACACCTGAAACAGACAGGAAGGGGATCAAAACTTTAACACGGACGTACAATATCAAGAGTCAAGAGTGAGTTTTGAGAGTCCGCCTACAATATGGCCAACCTGCACTGGCAGCTGCAGTGTGGTGAGGATGTCCTCCACTTTAGACTTAAAAACTTCTGGTCTCAGTTTGCCTTTAGCAATCCCTAGCTGATTAGTGAAGAACACAACCTAAAGGAAGAAAACATGGTTAGAAATCCAGTTGTAAACCTGCCACACTGAAAGTAAACGTCTGGAAAAATATTCCGGACTAGAAGTCTGCTGCACTTTGCTCCTCCCCACCTTATAACCTTTCTTGAGCAAGCTAGCCAGCTTGGGCTGAATCTCAGGATACAGAATCCTGTTAATCGTACACAAAAAAAGAGGACTATTATAATTGACAAATCATACAGATGTGGCATGTAAAGCACATTGAATATCACAATTCTTTACGACTGCAAACAGAGAATTCTAAAGGGAAAGCTCAGGAGAGCGGACATACTTCCAATCATTTGGTCCAGTGGCAAAGACTTTCCCAGATATGGTAGTGATGATGCAGCCATCTATGTCAAACCCAGCAATCTAGAGAGGAGATGTTCAGACTGTTTTACAGTAGTAGTTCGCACGTGTTTAATAACCTGTGATTTAAAACAACTTCCAAGAAAATTCCAACTAGAAGACAGATCTTTATTTTAAGCTGCTGACATTCACTTTCCAGAACTCATATTAAAATGTCAGCACACCACACACATTTCTGTGATGTCTTACAGCAGATAGAAAATGAATACACCTCATTTAACAATTTTGACATTTTGCTAACCTAAAGCCTAGAATTAAAATGCAACAAAAATCTATATTTTTTTCCCACTAATCTCCACAGAATCCTTAACAGTTTCAAAATGAAAAATTAATTTGGTGCTCCATCCCGCACAGGCCAACCCACTGCGGGGCCCACCAGCCAGGCAGCAAGGAGGCTTTATATAAAGTAAATACAGTTCATATGAACAGAATCAATTGAAAAAACAAGGTAATGTCTTTTTGATAATGCATGAAAACTGGACAAGTTGACATGTCACATCTTCATATCCTAACTGAGCTATACCACCTGATCAAAGAAAATTATCAAACAAAACTACATACGTAACATTCATCAACTGTTCCGCTGAAACAGTTCTCACCTTGTCGCTCCCTTTGATGCCAGCAGCATTATAAAACATCAGACTGTCTATCTGCTGCCAGCTGCTCTTTGGACAGGCCTCTGAGGATGATGAAGATAGTGATGAAGATGAAAGCTGGGTTTTGTTAGTGCTTTCTGTCACAGCCTTCTCTGCCATCTCCTGCAGCTGTTTTAGCTTTTCTTCTGCCAGTCTCTCCTCTTCATCCTCCTCCTCCTCCTCTTTCTTCACCTCTTCATCATCTCTCCTTTGGCGCTTCACCTCAGGGTGCCCCCTCTTTGGACTCAGTGATGTCTTAGATCTCTAAACAAAAACACTGCATTTAACTAATGAGAAAAGTACAGGCTGTTGACCTTAAAACTTTTTCTGAAAGCAAATTATGATATAACATCACAGACAATGTAAGTAAATAAAATAGACAAAATATTATTACCAAAAAGATTTAAACTTAATAACCAAATGTGTTACCTTCATGGGGGAGGTAGAGAAGAAATCTGTTATACTACGCCTGGGTGCAGAACTTGACTCTCCTTCTTTTCCATTCCTCCCTCCTTTTGTTTTGTCTGCGGCTTTCAGTCCTTTTTGTGCTGTGCTGAAGGCGGTTCTGTTGGAGCTCAGGGAGTAGTGCAACTTAAATGAATGGCTCTGGTTAACCAGGTAGAGGGTGCCTCCATGACAGAGTTTACCAGACTGGCCCCGGCTTAGCTTCTCACTGTCTAGGAAACTGGGGTTGGGACCGAGCTATGAAGAAAATACAAATTGGATGGACATTGGACCACAGCAGTTATGTAATTACAGTAAAATTTATGGTATGTTAAACAACCAGGCTGGGTCTGAGCCTGGTTGCAATAAAGACACAATGAGATATAACTCATTGTACTCATTGTAGTACCAAATATATTGCCAGATAGACTAAATGTAGTCTATTTTGTTTGCATTGCCTGGGAGTTCTGACTTGTGAAGGACAATTTCAGAATAGTAATGAGTTGATTCACTTTCATGTATGCTAACACCAGCACAACTTCAAATGTAGGAGGAGATTTGAACTGTCATACTGGTTTGAGCTTAACTATTTATTTTCATACCTGAGTGACAAAAACTTCCTGGTCTGCATAAGAAGCCACCACCTTCACTAGAGGAAAGATAAAGATTATCATCATCAGAAACGTACAGATGGCTGACAAAATGAATACATGCAGAAACATAACAACTGCAAATGCTTCTAGACAGGTGGACTGCATTATACAATTAAGAATTAAGAATTATGAAGAAGAATTATGTAATGTTAATGCTTTGGCATGTAGAAAATAGAAGAAGACAAGAGGAAAAGATCTATGTGATTCTGGAAGAGCAGTCATGATCAGGTCACAGATGATGACTGGGGATAGTCAATTAGCCAGTGTTTCAATAGAAGTATCTGCATTTAAGATCTGTAGGAAAAACAGCAGTAAATAAGCTTGAAAATTGTGGTGAAAAGCACATTTGATGCTCATGTATTATTGTGATATGTAAGGAAAACAAAAGAGCAACTCTTCCTCAGATGACTGAGAACGTCAGATTGTGAATGTGAATTGACTGCAGATTGTGTCAGCAAGAACAGACCCTCAACAATTACATACTGTATATATAGGGATATTATAGCAGGGTTGCAGCACATAAACCCCTCATTACAAAAACAAATGCACCACTGAAGACTCCAATTGTGCAAAAACCACAGGCACTGACCTACAGAGATGTGGAAAAAAGTAATATAGTCAGATGAGTCATTCTTCATCATATTTTCCACAAGTGGGCAATCGCATGTGTGGTGTACACCAAAGAATGTTAAAAGCCTGAATGCTTAACCCCTACTGTGACGCTAGCATGGTTTGGATTCACTTGACTCCTTTTGAGGGAAGGGTCACTGCAAATCCAAACAAAGTAATTCCAAGTGAGCCTCTTTATCCTATGATGAAACATTTCTGTGTTGATAGGATTGTTATTTACCAGGATGATGATATCCCCATCCACATGGCACGAAGGGCCTCACTGAATGGTTTGATCAGTATAAAGAATATGATGTAAAATTATACGCAATGACGTTTACAGTAACTAGATCTCAACCAAAATGAACACTTATGGGACATTTTGGATCAATGTTAGAAAATGTCCACCACCTTAATGAGGATTATATTTTTAGAACACGGTGTTTCATCTCCAGTAAAGTTCCAGAAACGTGCACAAACTATGCTAAGGCGTGTTGAAGCTGGTCTGGTGACTAAACGCCATACTAAAACATCTTATATTTGTTTTGTTTAGTTTGTCAATTTCACTCCATTATTTCATCCTCACCCTGGTGCCTGGAGCATTTCTTGTCGGTGACTCCGGTATCCGGACCCCGACCCAGAATCACAGCTCGTCCGTCCTGCAGAGAGATCCGACTTCCGGTAGCGCTAACCAGCGTGCATGACATAGCAGAGACCAGCTAAACTACGTTACCTTATAGCTTTATATTTGCTCCGTTTTATAAAATGATGATTCACACAGGCGAAAGTGAAGTAACTACGTACATTTTGGGCAGAAATACTCAAATTTTACTTGTGTCACAACTTGTATCTGCGTTGAAAATGCACACTGGAAGAAACAAGCGGCTTTTTTCGCTTTGTACCTACAGTCCATCAGAAAAATAGGCCCGTTTAGAAACATGCTCGTCATTAAAAGTTCCACTCATGCGTTTCCTGCATTCTTTGTCCGACGCAACTTGAACAGTAACAAAAGTTGAAAGTTGTATTTAATTTTCTCTAGACTTTTTGTACAGGTGGAAGTCTAAAGTAGAAAACTACAAAATGTACAGTCTGGAATTTCTTTTCTTTTTTTTCTTCTTTTTAAGTTTAGATTAATTTTGTTTGTTAATTTTAAGACAAATACACATCTGGGAAGTGTTGATATCTTAGCAGATCTGCAAAATGCCTCTGATACATAGGTGTCATATACACTGGGGACATGTCCCCTGGGGACGGTCCCCACCACTTTTTGAAATGGCCAATTTTGTCCCCATCACTTTTTAAAAGCATAACTTGTTAAAAATGTTCTGAAAAACAGCGTGCACCAAGAAATGTTAACTAACAAATGCAACATTTTGAGAAAGGTTTATTTGCACAATAACAATAAATACAATGCAATGTAAATATAGAAGAAACAAATATGCTTTGTCCAAAACAAGTAACGTATGATTTTTTTAAAAATTGGATTTGATGTGATGTATATGGATGACTTAGTCGACGTTATTATACATTTTATACTGAGTATTTTCATATTGTTGACTCTCAAAGCCTAGGCTATGCCCTTTTGATGTGCCATTATACATTTTTTTCCTGCTGTAATTATCTACTTTGACCTCCTACCAATCCCCTATTACATTGCCTAAAATTGCATATGTTGAAGACCATTTAAAAAATGTTTTTTCATCTGAGCACTTATGTCCCCACCACTTTTCAACACAAAGTGACGCCCTTGCTCTGACAGCAGGGAGCTGCTCTGGAAGGAGTGTTTACTCTAATGATTGTTTCTTCATTTTACATAAAAGAATTTGTTATTCAAAGCAGATGAAGCCTGTTGTAAAGTGCCTCGACAGAAGGTATGTCAACACATCCTGTTACTCAGTAGTTCTCTTGATGGTCCCCTGCTACTCCATCAGTTGACCCTACACCTGGCCTGCTTCTAGGAAGCTCACAGCAATGAAATCCATTTGGAATGGAATGTACATGTACATGCATTGTGTTCCATGCAGCTCTGTATTGGACCAGTTAAATAAAGTTTCTTTGACAAAAAACTTAATAGACATAGTGTTCACTGTGATGGATTACTTAACTCAAGCACGTTTCAAGTCTCTACAAGTTTATTTTAATAGCGTACTGGGATGAACTGAAACCAATGGCACTTTACCGCTTAATGACAATTTACTGCTCCAGCCATATATTTTGGGAAACGGTTGTCAGTAAAGTAAAACAATCATGTCATGACTGAAACAGTATTATTTGTTAGGTAATGGCTGTCACAATACTGTCACAGTATTGGCAATAGCTGACATATAAATGGTTAGCATGGCTTTGGACAAATGCAGTGAGGTCAGTTTTCATGGTTAAAATACTCAGGGTGTAGCTAAATCCTGCCTTAAACTTGAAGGAGTTTGCAAAAAATATTGGTAGGGACATTTCGGTACCATCCATACCTACCTTTACACCTATGTCAGAAACACACAACCACCACCAATGTGCAGATAAGCTGACACTGACTCCATATGCATAGATTTAGGGATGGATGGAAGGGATATATGTCCCTACCAGAGGTAGGCCGTCAGGACCAGCAAGGTTCTCTGCTGGCTGACAGGTTGTCACAATCAGAAAAATATATTTTTATAATTTAATATATATTTTAAATTAATGCTACATGTATTTTACAAAGTTTGTTCCACCAGTCTAACACCATTTCATTGCTATTCTCTCCCTCTGTTTCGCTGCTTCCAGTGCAGCGCATAAAATTAGAGCTTTTATCCAATCAGATTTTTCCAACTGTGCTGTCTCTGGGTAAAAAATCTATCCTGGGCCTTCAGAATCTCAGGTGAATCCCCTCTGCTATTCAAGCAAATGGGACGATGTTGTTGATTGTCATATTCTTTAACCAATCAGATTTAGAGTTTGCCATGGAGGGCCAGTTTGTGGAGTGCGGCCTGCCAGAAATTCATCAGTAGAAGAAGAAGCCAGTTAGCTAACTGAAGTAAATTAGCTAGCACGCAACGTAGCATGATCTAAGATGTAGTTAAACTTTCTTTCTTGCCATTTAGATTTTTAGATGTAGTGCTTTAGATTTTTTTTTGTTTAGATTTTTACTTAGCCTTGTTGATTTTTAATGCACAATGACTGAAAGAGGAGAAGAAATTGATTTACTAGCAGTGCTTTTTTCCAGAAGAATCTTTAAAGACAAGCTGGAAATAGTGTACAACCATGTCATAGAACTCTTTATAAAGAAAGAAAGGAGGGTGGACTTTGTCTTCAGATGATGAGCAGCTTTGGTAAGTTTGATGGATTTTTATGTGGCTGGAAGCTGTGGAGAAGCCTGTTGGATCGTCATTTGCGTTTTACGGCATTTTAGCTTGCTTGTTGGTCGTATGAGTAAATGTGATGTTGTGAGTTTGTTCTTGTTTCTTTGGTAATGACACTGATTTGGGCTATGCCATGTCTATTTGTGATGCAGCATCCTGTCATAATGCGTAATAATGCTACATCCTATTCATGTCTCTGCAGTTAGTATGTTGTAACTGACATAGGTGTTGATCCTCGTATTGAATCACTTTATTCCAATCGACAAAGGTTCTGTCACTGTGAATATGAGGTGGTTAAGTCGAATAACAACAGCCTATAACCCTAGTGTCATGGTGAGGTTATTATTAGAAGGTGGTTAAATTGCGGGAGGATAGCTCTGAAGGCCTAGGTGTAAAATATACGGCCCGCCACTGGTCCTTACAGTGTCAAAGTGCTACTCTTCTTCTTCTTCTTCTTTTCCTTTTGGCTTTCCCTTCAGGGGTCACCACAGCGAATCATCTG